>JADGIP010000074.1:0-48481 GCA_016618355.2 Astraeus odoratus | reverse complement strand
ATGTCATATCCGACTGACGTCCCTCTTACTCGACCCCACCTTCCCCTTCGCCGGTGCAGTCATCCACATATGAGCCCCAATTGCCCATGAACGCAAATATATTTATGAGAATACACCACCTTTCCCCGCTACAGCTGGAGTTGGTCGGACTGGCTCATTGGATGCTTGGATTACTAGGCGCTCTCATGGGCGGCACGTGCGCAGCCTCTGGCGTACAGGTGTATATGTACTCCTCGCGTTCTTGCTGGTCTACGACGTCCATCGATGGATCGGCGCTAGTATACATCATGGGCCCTTTTTCTTCTCTGTAGCTTCCTCAGCCACCCGTCGCTCTCTTCTCCGTTTCACGTCCCAGTTGTACATCCGAGCAGTGTTGACTTCCATCACAGTCAACTGCTCCCGGATGAATTCCAGATCTTCTATGGTCGTTTTTAGAGTCGTGTCTGCCACGTCGAGTTTGGATCGAAGTAGCACTATTGCTTCGTCAATCTTGTAAGACAGCATGACATTGGCCTGTACCCGTTCATGTAAGCGATCCCACTTGCCTGCACAAGCCTTAGCGCATACCCCGAGCCAAAGGTAAACCGTATCCGTGTCTTCGAGCTGTGCCTCTGCATAAAGCGTGTCGTTTAGCTCGAAAGTAGTAGTCAAAGGCGTCTTCGCCCCATCCGAACCCTCGTCGTCCTCTAGGTCATCCTCGCCGACCGCCTTTTGCTTGCCCTCCTAACAAGGTGCATCAGCTTACTCGTGGCATAACTACCTGCACTTACCCTTCTCTCATGTAGGAATTCAACCATATGAAGAGTCTTTTTGATGTCTGGGATCTTGTCCTCGAGACCTTTGCGTTTCTGTGTCAAGCTACCATCCATGTAACGATATTTCCTGCACTATGTTCGATTCTGAACTGTCGACTGAACCTGAAGAACGTGAGCGTACGCGATGGCATCTTGGAATTCCTTCAAGTGTTCTTCGACTTCGCCATCGGGTCCCCCGACGTATTCCTCGATATTGGCCTGCCAAATAATAAGATGGGTGAACGTGGCACACGTCGTCGATGGCCCCCGACACGCACGATGAACGGCGCCTTAGGGATTCCCCGGGGATTTCTATCTTCTCCAAATATCGAGATCGGCGGCATCGAGACTCTCGTGGACGTTGTCTGATCTTTCCGCTGTAAGTGTTCATTGGCGGAGTTCGAAAACATCGGTCTAAGCGATGTGACATCATCCATCCTTTCTTACTCGTATTGTAACTCTTTTCCAGTGAGCATGGTCGGGATACGACGGTCAGTGGGTCTACGTGACACCACTTCCTTCTCGCACGTTCATTTACCCAAACATTGCAACACGCTCGTGCATAGACGATGATGTCTCTTCGTATCTCTGCTTGGGTTGGAGGGAGATAGTATATTCTCTCATGTCGCAGGGTTTCAGTCGCCGGCATCATCTACACTGGTCTGTAGGCCCCAATCTGATGATCCTTCGCACATTCACACCTGGTCGTTGCTTAAAATCTTCCCCGGAATGTTTAGGTTTCTCCCGGTCACCGTGCCCTGGAGTTAGGTTGGATTCTGCTTGAAGAAGGAATACGTCCTTGGGAAGGAGATAAACAACAATAGTCACGGTGGTACGTCACATTGCACTTTGGAGTGGTCTGGTAGGTCCTATGTCCTACTGTACGCTTTCACGAGTAGCATCAGGACATACATATTAGAGACGACTTCTTCCACTAACACCGATGTACATAAATATAATGTACAGTGACGAATGTTATACAGGTAGCTGCTAACTGACTGCAGTGGTTTGCTTGGATTCTCATTATCATCGGCAAGTTAGAATGTTTTGGTTGCATGTTATACACCATACGCGAAAGCTCGCTCCTTCGCTCGCCTAACATCAACATGGACCTCTCCAATTGCTGGTGGTCGTCCCCGAGGAACAACGTTGACCACAAAACTCCTGTCCCCATCCCAAACCTCAAATAGGTTGACCTTCGGGCAGGACCAATAGATAGTACAGATCCTGGTCGACGGTCCAAAGATATCGATGGATCCCTCAGTTCCCACGGGCGCAGGAAACTCCTGGCGCCCACATGCTGACACGATGCCGGTAGTGCCAGCGTCGATGACAATCCTGTTTATTCCAGATGCCAAAACCTCATTGTTCGGGTTGCCACGATAGAATTTCCCCCTGTTGCAGGCGTCAGCTGATGCATAAGTCGATACAGCAGGAATACCAGCTAACTTACCGTGCAACATTCGCATTCTGGATCCGAATACTCTCGTTGTGTAGACTGTTCTTGATTTTCAAGGTGATCCAGAGAGCATGACCATCGACAGTAACATTAGGTGCCATGACCGAGAAGACGGAGGACGAGCAAGCGATCTGTCGAGGTGAGCATCATAGAAGAGAGCATTTATTGGTCCAGCTACAACATGACTGGGAACTTCCGATGCAACCCATGGAGTCATTGACGCCCAGAATCATTACCTCACGTGTACATGCTCCGGTGAGAACGTCTTCACTGACAAGTTTACCGCAAATTGACATCCCATTACAATCTCGGAAGAGCCTTTTTTTTTCTAGTGCGCTCGTCACCGTTGGCCATGTAATCGCCTGCAAGTATTACATAGTATATTATTCGGAAGTGACTCACCGAAATGCAGTGTTGCGCCATTCCATTCCACAAACGCGAAAGCATTCTATTCCGGAACCTAAAGCTTCGGTTCTCCAACGCCTCTGATCGGCTGATCAGGCGCTTAGGTCTGCCAAGACCGTGAGAAGATGGCGTTCGTCGAACGTTGAAATACCATTCTTCCGTTTGAGTGGTTACTGATGCTAGACAGAGTCGGACTAGGTCATGGCGTCAATCAAACGTGCATGAGAAGTTCCGCTCAAGTTACCTACCCGAGTGAACGTGTGACCATACTTGAGCCTAGAACGTCCGGCCGCGAGCGGAAGCAGGTTAAGTCCGCCGTTTCTTTTTATTTGAAGCAGCAAGAATGTGGAGTGCCACGGAGATGGGCAGTATAGTACATGTTACCGTATGGATGAGATATTCCCTATTAGGCAACAGCGTGGCTCGGCAATCACCGGGCGGGGTTGGGCCTTTTTTTTTTCTTTCCTTTTCTCGTTCATTTTTGTTGTCACCATGCAAGGATGTCCCGCCTCATAGTGAAGAATCTTCCGCCATATTTGACTCCAGAGGGCCTGCGTAAACACTTCCTACAGAAAGGAGCACCACCCGGCACCATCACTGACCTCAAGATCTCCCATAAGCCCGATGGAACGTCCCGGCGATTTGGTTTCGTAGGCTTCAAAACCGACGAGCAGGCTGCCGCTGCAAGAGACTGGTTCGACCGCACATTTATCGACTCGGCACGCATCAGTGTAGCGATTGTGGAGGCAAGTGGCTTTGTCTCTGCTTTACTCGGCTGACTGGTGTGGCAGGGGGCGAAGGATGCGCCAGCACCCCGTCCTAACAAGAGGCGCCGCACCGAGTTGGAACAACCCAAGGTCGCGCAAGCACCAGCTACGGATGCGAAGGGGAAGAAGAAGGAGAATCAGCTTTCTGATGGACAGAATTCAAATTCTCAGCTAGACCAGTTCCTGGAGGTGTCTCGTCCTCGTAGGGGCCCATCATGGGCGAACGAAGCTCGAACTATAGCCGAAATTGAAGTCCAACCAGTAGTTGACGAGGGCAATAACGCGATATCGGATCTCGAATGGATGAAACAGCGCATGAGACAGCAATTATCCGACCCAACCAAAGTATTTCAACAAGATGAGGATGACATTGAAAACGAGTGCGAGAAGGAAGACCAAACTCCGCCCCAGGATAAAGACCCGACCAAAGAAACCATACTCCAGACTGCTCGGCTCTTCCTCAGAAATCTTGCCTTTTCGTGTACAGAAACCGAGTTGTACGAGCTTTTCCAACAGTTCGGTGAGATCGAACAAGTGAGTGTCCTCGCCCATTTGCGCACTGTGACAATACGTTCTGTCCACGATGACAACTAGTATAGGGACATCAGATTCCTTCGGAAAAAGATGATCCTCAGGGAAAATTGATAGTAGAATTTATTCTGATTCTCTCCTTGACCCCGTGATACCGATTCTTTTCGTATTGACGTTATTTTGTTGGTTTGCTCAGGTCCATATACCGATTGATTCCCTCTCCAAGCAATCCAAGGGCTTCGCATACATCAAGTTTAGGCAATCGTCTTGTGCCCTTACTGCTTATGAGGCGCTTGACAAGAAATCGTTCCAGGGTCGATTGTTGCACATCCTACCCGCTGTAGAACGTAAGGGTCAATTTGAGGTAACAGATGGAGACATGAAAAAGAGATCGTTGAAGGACGAACGCCACGCTAAGCGGAAAGCCGCGGCAGGGCGTGACTTCAACTGGAGCATGTTGTACATGAATGTTCGTCGAGCCTTTGTTGTGTTGCCATCAATGTCGAATAGTCTAATGTATCTCGTGTTACGCTCCAGAGTGACGCTGTTGCCTCGTCCGTCGCAGACCGTCTGAACATTTCCAAGGCTGACATCCTGAATCCTGAGTCAGATAATGCGGCTGTGAAGCTCGCATTGGCAGAGACCCATGTCATTCAGGAGACAAAGGCATATCTAGAGTCGCAAGGCGTCATCTTGTCGACCTTTGCATCAAGAGCCAGGTCAGATACGACCATTCTTGTTAAGAATATTCCCTATGGTACCACCGCCGAACAGATTCGCGGGCTGTTCGAGGTTCATGGGAAGCTGAGCCGTGTTCTCGTACCCCCAGCAGGCACAATGGCGGTAGTGGAGTTTGAGCATCCGGACGAAGCCAAGAATGCTTTCCGAGCAGTGGCATACAGACGGCTCGGCAATTCCATTATTTACTTGGAGAAGGGCCCGCTAGGGATGTTCCAAGAAGCATCCAAGGATGACGACGCATCCTCCCCAACTCAGCTTCCATCCAAACCGATCACTATCCCCGAGCAAGAGGCACCCGATGCTAAAGACGATGAACCTCCTTTATCAGCTGGTACGACGCTCTTCGTCAAGAACCTCTCGTTCAACACGACCCCGGAGCGGCTGAGACAGGTCTTTGGAAACCTGCCCGGGTTCTCATTCGCGCGTATTCAGACCAAACCAGACCCAAAACGACCTGTCGCGGCTGGCGCAGAGCCACCACGGCTCAGTATGGGGTACGGGTTTGTCGGGTTTAAGACGCCCGAGTATGCCAAGAAGGCACTCAAGGGCATGCAAGGGTTTGTCTTGGACGGGCATGCACTACATGTTAAGTTCGCGGGCCGTGGCAAGGACGAAGAAGATGAGTCAAAGGATAAGGCAGTTGCGAAAGCGAGGACGACCAAGATGATCGTGAAGAATGTGCCGTTTGAGGTGACGAAGAAGGACATTCGAGAACTGTTCGGGTACGTACTGCTTGTGCTCGAGGGTGGTGAGAGTCTGAGTCTGTTTTTGTTACGTAGGGCGCACGGACAACTGAAATCCGTCCGTCTACCGAAGCGATTCGACTCTCGGTCGCGCGGATTCGCATTCCTCGAGTTCCTCACGCGGCGGGATGCAGAAAGCGCATTCGCAGCGCTCAGACACACGCACTTGCTTGGTCGACACCTTGTTCTGGAGTGGGCGGAGGAGGCAGAACAGGATCTTGATGTTCTGCGGAAGAAGGCGGGTGTAGGGTACGGCGGAGGGGCAGAGTTGCCAGGGAGGAAGAGGAAACTGAATATAGGCGAAGAGGAGGCTGCAGAAGAGGGTGAATGATTTGCTGGGATTCCAGGCAGGCAGTAGCGTATGCTAGCGGCAGGCCAAACTTAATAGTGGTATGCAGTAGTCAGTACCGGCAGTGGAGGTCACATGACCGGGGCTGCACAGGGGCGTGTCCAAGCTGTATGACGCGCTCGCGTTCGATTACATATTGGACTTTGAATGTTCTGCCACGCGTCTGCTGCACACTCCTTTCTCCACTTCTTCGTCTCCAGGTAGCGGACATGGAAGACATTGACATGTACAATTTCGACCTCTTACCTCCCACCAAACGAAGAAGAATGCCCCTCTCTGTTTCCGTCAGCCCTCGGTCGCGAGATGGTGACCGGTTCTGGTTCACGGATGGCAACATTGTCTTGGCCGTCGAACAGAAACTGTTCAAGATCCACAGGAGCAAGCTGATGTGTTCCATTGTCTTTGCAGACATGCTCGAACTGCCGCAGCCAGAAGTGGTCGAGGCTGTCGATGGCTGCCCCCTTGTTGCACTTCCAGGGGACTCGGTGGCTGACTGGACCGTGGTCCTAAACTGGCTATATGACCGCAGGTAAGCATCTCGATTTCGGGAGGCTGTATAGACTGTAATGCCGAGCAACAGTGTCTTTGAGTCGCGCCTCGCTACATTTACTATAATCGTAGGGGCATTACGAATATCCACCAAGTACGAAATCTCCGACCTGCGCTCGTGGTGTAAACAGCAGCTGCTTTCGAGATGGCCGAGCAATCTCTCGAAAATGAACACCAATGCAATACCGAACGCAGCTGGTAACTCTTACCCCTAAGCTCTGACTCTCGGAGTTTTCATTTAGTCTTCCAGAGGCGATTTGTCTGGCACGGGAGCTGGATGTCCCAGAAATTCTACCAGCGGCGTTCTATGCTCTATCGGTGCAGCGGTGGGGACGAGGAACCGACGGCTGGACTAGTCACCGCATTCTGTCACCCGAGGATACGCGACGCCTCGTCGTGGGACGCGAGGAACTTCAAGAGCATCTCATTAACCTGCTCACGCGCTGGGAGTCTCTTTCCAGGACAGACCATGCCGAACTCTGCCACTCGTGTAGACGTGCCTGCCAGGATTGGCTAGTTGCTCGTCTACGGCCCTTACCTTCTTCACCCTACACCCACTGGCTGTTGAGGGACCTGCATTGCATGTCTCAGAGTGCTTATACGGGGTTATCCGTATGCCATCCTTGCCGTGCAACGTTCGGGCAGGTTATACATGACTTTACTCAGACACTGCAAGAAGCAATACCTAGGTACTTCATGCTTTGATACCATATATCGTAATCTACTACATCTAATCGACGGACTTCTCGAGAATCTGCAGATGGTTGCCTGGGTGATTATCTTTAGTTGGAGCCCGCTGGGAGAGGAACAGCGTCGAGAAGCAACAAGTGCCCCAAAGTCATTGATAGCCTGTTGGGGGCATCGATATGTTATTGACTCCTAAGTCCAGACCTGCCTGACATCCATATCAAGCAAATTGGCCCCTGATTTCGGGTCACGGGGTCATGGTATTTGATAAGACATCTGAGAGACTCCCTTAAGTACCTCCCTGCATATCGAGTCGTCCGAGTTGCGCACCTACTCCCCTCCTTCCATTGAACGGCCTACGTCGACATGACTTCTGTACTTGATCCTGCGACAATTGGCAAGGCGAAGCGACCTCGACATGTGAGGACGCTGACTGGTGAGCGTGGAAGCTTGCATGGGTCCGACGCCTTGAGCGCTAATCCATGCGCTCCCCGTAGGCTATATCCCAGAGAAGGATGAACAGGGAAGGGAGAAGTGGCCCAGAGGCGACGAGAAGACTTGGAAAGACGGACTTAGGAGCCTCGATACTAGTACGCAACCTGGCAGCAGTATATCCTGATAGATAGGGCTCATCCCGCTGTGACATCATCCCTTGCAGATGCAAACTCTATTTCGAGGTCATTCGTCAACCATGTCCAAACGTCTCTGGCGCGTCAAGCCCATAACTTGAACGACATGGGTGCTTATCTCGCCACCTCGTTATCCGTACGCGATAACCTCCTGGTATGTACTATCATGAGTCGTAGTGTTGCACGGATTTCCGTGAGGCTGACATCGTTTAGATAAATTGGAATTCCACACAACTGCACATGAACAGAACAGGTTGCAAACGTGCATACTATCTCTCTCTCGAATTCCTCATGGGACGGGCTCTGGATAATGGCATCCTGAATCTCGGCCTGAAGGATCAGTATAGAGAAGCCGTCGATAACCTCGGGTTCAACTTAGAGGACGTTCTCGACCAAGAGCGTGACGCTGGTCTCGGAAACGGTGGCCTCGGACGACTTGCAGCGTGTTATCTTGATTCGTCTGCCACCCAAGAACTTCCAGTGTGGGGTTATGGTCTGCGCTACAAATACGGCATCTTCCAACAACTCATCTCTCCTGATGGTCAACAGCTGGAGGCGCCTGATCCATGGCTGGAGAACTCGAACCCCTGGGAGCTTCCTCGTGTTGATGTCCAGTACGAGATTCGTTTCTACGGAGCTTCTGACAGGTACACGGACGGAAGTGGGCGTGGTGTTTGGCATGGTGGCCAAGAGGTCCTGGCTGTTGCGTATGACGTGATGATTCCCGGGTATGGTACTCGAAACACGAACAACCTTCGCCTCTGGGAGAGCAAGCCAAGACGGGGATTCGATCTGCAGAGTTTCAATGGTAGGCGCATTGGTTGGCATGAGAGTATGGCAGTTGATCGACGTTTCCAGCTGGTGACTACGAACGCGCTGTTGAATCTTCGAACAGTGCCGCCGCAATCACGTCCGTCTTATATCCAAATGATCATACGACATGTAAGCATGGCTGGGGAAACATATGTGATGCCCGCTTACATGCTCCTTGTTAGTTGGGAAGGAGCTCCGCCTCAAGCAGCAGTATTTCTGGACTGCAGCTAGTCTGGCAGATATCATGAGACGTTTCAAGAACCTTCGAAAACCCATTGTTCAATTCCCAGAATGTGAGTTACAAACTCGTCGCGCCCTGTAGCCACTCATCTTCTGCAGATGTCGCCATTCAGCTTAACGACGTATGTCACGGAAGTCCTGATCGAAGCATTAGTTATTCAACGAATGTTTCACTCAGACTCACCCTACCCTTGCCATTCCTGAACTCATGCGTATTTTGCTTGACGAAGAGGAGTTGCCCTGGGAAACGGCATGGAAGATCGTTACTGACACTTTCTTCTTCACAAACCATACCGTCCTGCCCGTGAGTTCCTTGAAGCGTGGAAACGGGCTGTATCACTGAAAGCGTTTTGGGGAACAGGAAGCCCTGGAGAAATGGCCAGTTCCGCTGGTGGAGCATCTCTTGCCCAGGTGGGTTTCCTGCTAGGAGCCTATTTCAACCCATGTACCTTGCCCATGTTTTAGGCACATGCAAATCATCTATGATATTGTGCGTCCCGTGGATCTACTTCGTCATCATCTTTCTCACTGCTGTCTTGTAGAATCTGTAAATTTCCTTATAAAACATATCAGCCCATGGTAAGAGCTGACTGGATTCGTTTCCGTCAGACTTTTTTTGCAATGTAAGTGATCCCATCGCGTTATCATAGTTTGTTTTCACGCTATCCGACAGCTGTCGAACGTCTCTTCCCACATGATCGTGAAAGGCTTGCTAGGATGTCTCTCATCGAAGGTCGGTCACCAGCCATCGAGACTGTCGCTCTGACGCACTTACATCTATTGCAGAGGGATTCCCCAAACAAATTCGCATGGCACACCTCGCCTGTATTGGTATGTTATCTGTCCATCTGTCCGACATGGGCCGTTCGTGCTAATTGGTGGCAACTGGTCAAAAGGAAGCCGCAAGATTAACGGCGTAGCTGAGGTATGCGCCACACCTGCACCCCGTGTTTCCACGTGCTGATTTATATTCATAGCTGCATTCGGAGCTGGTAAGGACCACCATTTTGAAGGATTTCGTAGACTTTTTTGGACCGGGAAAGTGCGTGTATGGCCGTCTTCTTTGGATTGGCCGCTAATTCGTTTTGCTTTCAAGGTTCGGTAACGTCACCAACGGAAGTAAGCCGCTTGTCTCCCTTCCGTGAACATACAGAATATCTCACACCTGGAAGTCACCCCACGCCGCTGGCTTGGTCAGGTGCGTACTCGTGGGCATCACACTCCGAAGGTGGTCTGACTTTGTGACTAGTGCAATCCTGGCCTGAGCGATCTCATTACCAAGACAATCAAGATACCTAAAAATGACTGGTTGAAAGATCTGGCTCAGCTCCAAAAGTTGCTGAAATACGTCGACGATGAGGAACTCCAGGAGGAATGGGCCGCTGTCAAGCAAGCTAACAAGGAGAGGCTTGCCCACTACGTACAGGTTTCTCTGGGTCTCAAGGTCAATACGAAGGCTATGTTCGATGTACAGATAAAGGTTGGTTGTTCCCGTCGGCGGGTATTGTCTAAGGGTGCTGACCAGCGCATTGCTAGAGGTTACACGAGTATAAGGTGTGTCCGATCTCGCTGAGAACGTGAGAGACCCTAACATAGTCGTAGCGTCAAACACTCAATATTCTGGGTGTGGTGCACGTAAGCTACTCACATAGCTGACAATAGTTCGTCCTAACTGTATCCCCTAGCGTTACTTGGTGTTGAAAGCCATGTCGCCACAAGAAAGGAAGAAGGTAACACCTCGCAACGTATTCTTTGCTGGAAAGGCAGCGCCAGGATGTAAGCTACAGAGCATGTTTTCTTATGCACCGTTTAACATCCGCTGCTTCAGACTACATCGCGAAACTGGTATGTCGAACGAACCCACTGTTGTTCCAACGGGGCTTATGATTCACAGACTATCCGCCTTATTGTTAATGTTGCCCGTGTGATCAATGCCGATCCCGACACCAGGGACTACCTCAATGTCTTCTTTCTCCCGGACTATTCTGTGTCATTGGCAGAGATATTGATTCCAGCCTCAGACATCAGCCAGCATATTTCAACTGCTGGCACGGAGGCATCCGGAACTTCGAACATGAAGTTCTGCCTGAACGGCGGTCTGCTCCTTGGGACAGTTGGTGCGTATACCGTGGTGTAAAGTATTGTTGTTGCCCCCAACCGTCCGACCAGATGGCGCAAACATTGAAATCGCTGAAGAAGTGGGCTCCAGCAATGTCTGTACGTAGGGGACCCACCAGAAAAGAGCTGTGTATTGACGACATGCTTTAGTCTTCTTTGGCCATATGACACCGGATGTGGAGGAAATTCGCTACCAACACACATACCATCCTGTTCCGGTAGAAGAGAAATCACCAGCCCTGGCAGAGGTTCTTAACCAAATTGCCTCTGGGTTGTTCGGAGATGGGGGGGTCTACGAACCGTGGGTTCCCCGCCCACCTGCATGCGCAAGCCGTTGTTGCTAACATTTGCATGTCTCCACAGCCTCCTGAATACCATCCGACAAGGCGATTACTATCTTATCACCGATGATTTCGACTCCTGTGAGTTTAGTTCATCAGAATGGATGCCAGCAGATGATGACACCCATGAATACATCTAGATATCGAGGCGCTGCGTATGGTTGATGAGGCATACAACGATCGCACGGAATGGATCAAGAAGAGCATCAGGACCACTGCCAAGGTGCGTTCGCCTAGCACATGCCTCCGACACGCATACATGTAACATGATATGGAACAGATGGGCAAATTTAGTTCTGACAGGGCGATCCAAGATTATGCCCAGGAGTACTGGAACATCGAGAGCAGCAAGGTGGTGTGAAATTTGTCGGTTTCGGTCTGTGTAGAGCCCTGCGAAGAAATTTTCGAATGTGTATTCTAAATCACGCTTACGTACACGACGTATTGGCACTTGTCGAGAGGACGATATACTTGGAACGCTAAACAACCTGTGTCAGTTGCACGAACTGTCGACGACCGTGCCAATGATTACACGGTGGTCTGGTCGTCTGGTCGTCGTCTTGCATAGGTCCAAGTAGTAAATTCTATAGCTGCACCATTCACAGCCGCAGCCTGTGAAAATTCATCTCCCGGTGTTCCGAAAACTTACCTCGAAGTAGCATAGTTTGCGTGCTTTTTCTTCTCCCTCGCCCCAACGGTCGTGACTATTGTTGGTAAATAGAACTGGACGAACGCAAGGTGGGTCCGGACTCCATGCCACGCCATGGTCCTGTCTCTACGTGACTGCCAAGTGAACTCAAGGCGAGGGGCATGCCACTGTCACTCAGGTTGCCCAGGCACGACAAGTTGGACGCGCGCGGAGAGGCTGTCCAAGGTCCAACAACAGTGCACGCGCGGCTGTTTTCTATGCGAACCCCGCCTCTCACCATACCATCCAACGCTCGCCGTCTGAGGAGCAAGCAGGCTCTTAAATCATGTCAGGTGGAAAGACGCCAGACCCCGTCCGGAGCGGTAGTTATGACCAGAACCTACTAGGCGAAGCACCCCGGGCAACCCGAGCGCAGTTGCAGGTCTGTGCACAGCCCTGCTTCCTACAGAGAATGCCTTTTCACTAACCAACTCCATATGTGTTGTCCGCTTGCTTACGATTTTCACGATATCTGTCCACGGCGATGCGATTATACTGTAGGGAGGGTATGATGTCGATCTCCTCGACAGCCAACTTCAGCGCTCGCAAACAGTTCGTGCGTCAGCAACGCCGGCGCCCACGTACAGGACCAGTGCTCCTACGCCAGCACCTCCTGCCCCTCCTCTGACGCCAGCGGTACTGGAGAGTGGATCGGAGGAGAAATCGGGGAAGCTAGGATCTGGTGGTGTACACGTCCCGCCGAAGAAGAACTTTTGGCGTAGCCGGAAGGGCATCATTACGATGGTTGTTATCGCCACCGTTGTAATCATCGTCGCCGCCGTAGTCGGGGGTGTCGTTGGATCGCAAAAGGGGTCCAACCAAGATATCACACCGCTAACTTCAACTATCAGCACTTCCAATACTGCCACATCCACCGCTTCCCCTACCACTTCCGCTGCAACAGCAAGCGCGAATCCTGCCGCCGGCGGGAATTCTGTGGGTGGGAACAGTGGAGGCAGTGGGGACGCCCGTGTGGTGAACACAAATACAGCGGCAACTGCTTCAGCAAGCGCTACTCCGCCTTCTAATGAACAGTCGAGTTCGAATGCTCTTGTCCAGGCAGTAGAAGGAGGCTCTTAAGGGAACATGTAGTGGGACACCTATGCATTTTCTGACGTTCGGGTTTAACATTCGAATTCTTTTTGTATAACGTTTCATGTTAGTACGGTCATTCATCATTATTACTTCCTGTGCCAGTGTCCCATGCTTGGACATCATAATAGTTATATAGCGCATATTCGAGCGTCTTCTTTGGGAACTGCACTTGTCAGAGCGTGTCGGGTACGGTAGACTACATAATCATACAGGCCTTAAGAAAGCTAGCCCTTGGGCAATTACACGTCATCTTCCTTGACCTCTCCATCGCGGCGCTGTCTTAGAGCTTCCAATATACCTTTCACGCATTCGACATCACCGACACAGGCTCTCCCTCCGTTCCAGTCTACTACGACAGGCCACCTCAACGCACTAGGGTACCGCGCGGCGACGCTTGAGATAGCAGCTGCCGTGTGTGGTTGCTCCGAAAGCTCGGCGGCACCGGGGTGCGCAGACAGGAAAGTAGAATACGACGGGGGACGCGTCTTCTCGGACCCCCCAGGCGTCAGATACGATAATATGGTCTTTAGCTGGTCCGGAGTAGGCGGAGTCGACTCAACTACCTCGAGATTGAATTGGAGGGGCGGTGCACCAGGCCTGTCGCGTGGATAGGGCTCGGAGAGCGCGGTCTGCAGCATGGCGAGCGCCCTGACTGACGGAGGAGACGACGGGTTGTGACTGTTGGTGGCGAAGCGTCAAGATACCATTCCATTCGGTCGTTAGTGCATCAACATTGGCAATATGGACAGGATATCGATATACCAACAAGATGGATATTTGAGGCTAGAGGAGGATCGACGGGTCATTCGAACCGGTGCAAGAGCACGTGGAACAGCGTACCATTGTTTTCAAAAAGGAGGAAAACATGATCAGTTATACGGTGATTGATACTGGAGGATGCCAGTGCAAAAGTTCGGTCCACCCCCTGGCCTGCAACGGCGACGTCCGGCGAGCGTGGATGTCATCCTTCCCGATTAGGCAAGTCCCTCGAGCCCCTCTCTATTGTATTCACCACCGTCGGGTTCTCACAGCAGCATCATTCTTGTTTACTGATGCATCAGAGGCGTACAACGATGTCAGCTTATGCAAAGCTGCTGCGGATGTATGTAGCCGCATCGCCGCCCGCGATGCAGTGACCCGGGCGCGTCGGATGCATAATTGTATGGTTGCGGCTACAAGAGATGGGAGGTTGTGACCCTGACTCGTGTGCCATGGGGATAAGTAAGACGTACACATTCTCCGTGACTAATAGCTGTGTGTACTTTCAAGTTATTGATCACCGTCCCCCCTCCCCCTGTCAGCGAGGTACAACGGCGTGACGACGGGTTCGAGGCCACTGTCTTATGGGGATGCGTGGGCACGAGTGCATGGCCATGGCGAGCCGCAGAGTATGGAGTACGGGCCAGACAGATTGGGATGCCAAGTTACCAGCACGGCATACCTGAGAATCATCCACCCTTGCAGAGGAGTTCCCTCTCCATGTAATGTGGAATGTCTGTGTCCGTCTACGACCGCACTGTTGAAATCGGGCAGTCGCAAGGTGCGATGGCGAGTTCACATGTACTGCAATAAACCTGCCTTCGCCGGGTTGGGCTCGGAAGTGGTCCGAGTGACGACCTAGGGTGCAGGCGGGCACATGGGCCATACGATCAAGGCAGGAGACTCGGCAACTCTTGCATAGCCAAATAATGTCGGGAATCCATGCAGAGTGATCATCATTCCAACCTGTATGGGTATATCTATAAATACATCTATCTAGCTTTGATTAGTGTGTATGTACATTGTGTCGACCGTCAAGGCAATACACAGTCTATGCGACACCGATCTCAACCCCCGGGAGCACAAACAGCTAATGCATGTGACACGAACGCATGATGAAATGGCATGGATGACTGGATATGTTAGTGCGTGATATCTAAACGGGATACATTAAGTGACCACCATAAGAACAATCTACCAGCAGCTAGCAAGGACAGGATGAGACCATTAGGTCGTGGGTTTACGGTAGGAAGTCGAAAATATAAATAAACCTGCGATACGAAAAGGCGAGGCAGACCGTGTTTGGTGGGGGTATTCCGTAGTATTAAGTGGCATCGTACCATACATGAGGTCTCTGGAAACTCACAGTTGGAAGGTGTCTATACATTCGAGACCACGGAATGCCCCTCAAATGCGGGTGCAGAGTATGCCTGGCTGAGGTCAAGAGTGTCTAAACCGTAGAAGGACAAATCAGGACACATGGGGTCCACCGCCGCATCCAAGCTGAGGGACGGCTCCATAACTTGGCACAGCGAAGAACTAGAAAAGGAGCGCGGCTGCGAATTGTACGCCCCATCGCCGCTAAGAGATACGGCGGGGATGGCAGACAGATCCAGCGAATGCGTGACTACGCTCGTAGGACTAGAGTGGCTAGACCATGGGCTTGACTGCCCAGAAGCAGATGTATACGGATGATACGTGCGGCCAGGCTTCATTGTTTGTCCCCTCATCAGGGACGGCGTCATGCTTCTGTGGCGCCTGATCGGCCCGATCGTGGATGAGCCCATGCCCGAGCTGGGTGGGAGGACACCTTCGAATTCCAGTATATGCGAAGGAGCAGAAACGGATGTCAGGGCGGATTCCCCATTGAAGGAGGTGGCGTCCCCGGCAACAGGTGAACCGGAAAGACTAGCCCAAGTAGGAGCGAGAGGAGAGAAGGTACTGAAGTGACCATGTTCAGCGTCCGAGTGTAAGCCCATGAGACCACGGGTGTCATGAGGGTCGTTGGTGTTCCCAGAAACGGTCCGCGGAACACCGTTATTCGTCGACAGGCCCTGCGTGATACCAGAGGCTATCAGTAATCCTTCTTCGTCACCTTGCACTTCCTGCACGTGCCCATGCACTTCCACCTCGTACATCTTCAAGTCAGGAAGTCCCTCGGCATTGAACGGCGTCCCCAACACATGGGCCATCCGTTCAAGGTCACCTTCGTCCATCTCCTCGTCTACGTCGCCATTGAACGCACCGATGTCACCGGACCTTGCGTCCTGGCCGTCGGCACGTGCATGAATACGAAAATGTTGCTTGAGATTGTCTGACCTGGAGAAGCGTTTCCCACATCTATTACATTGGTAAGGACGTTCCATAGTATGCGTTCGTAGGTGACGCTTCCAGTGCTCAGCGCGCTTGAAAAGTCTCCCGCATGAGTACAGCGGGCAGACGAATGCCTTGGCCGTGGGCGTAGACACCTCTTTGTCATAGCTGAATAACGGAATGGCAGGGTCCGTCATAGCCCGAGAGGGGGCCGACATCAGGTGGGAATTTTCATCGGAAGAGAACTGCCCAAATCGAGGTCCGCCGTCAACGGACATGGAGGACAGCATGGGCGTGAGTCGTGAGGCTGAAGTAATCATCTCCCGAGATGAAGTCCTTCCAATAACGGAATCGTCTTTGGCATGATGCACTGCCTCTGTTCTCCTCATGGCGCCAATCTCCGCAGCTTTCCGAGCCTGAGAGGTGAACATGCCGGCTGCTGCCATCCCGAGTTCCCGGTGCCTATATCCAATTTCCCGGAGGTCGCTAATGGAGGACTCGCTCTCGACGCCGACGCTGCCAGCTGGATGAAGAACACCCATAACCTTATTGACAGGCTTTTTTCGTCGTTGTTTGTAAGTAGGAGAACCTTCGAAGAGAGTTATGGGCATGAGGGACATGTTAGACGGACGCTGCGGGGACGGAAGCCGACTTAAGCCCATGTTATCTATATGGGATAGGCCCCCCCTAACGGCAGTGTCATTAGTGTCACCACTCCCAGACTGGGCCAGTGAGCGATCGCTTGCTATGCATAGTGGGATGTCCCCAATGTCAAGGGCGTTCTGGGTCTTTACGCCGAATTGCTCAAAGAGCCGCTGGTTACGATCCCACTTGAACGATATCGCAGGCTCTCCAACGACCACCGTCGTGGAATCACGAGAGAGATCGCGCTCGAGAGCATCGAGGAAGAGTCGGTCATGAGGGACGGAATACCTGAGTTCGCCTCGTATTAGATGAGGTCTCTTCGACGGAGCGGAAGAGGCTCACCAATAGAATACCTTTTGTTTCTTTTGTGTGCGGATACATTGATATTTATACAAAAGATCCAAGAAGGGTGACTGGGAGTGTTGGTTAAACGGTGGATATCGAAGACCCTCGAAACCACCTACCTTGGGTTCTTCGAGTGTGGCATCAATTCCGGGCTTGAGATTCCGGAGGTCGCTAAAGATGCCCTCCTCGAATTTCTTCAGGTTGCGGACAGGACGTCCGAATGCTTCGAACCGGAACACCAGCGAACGAACGATGTCGGTCCCGGTGATATAATGCCTGCCCGACCACTGGACACATGTGACGTGCTCCGAGGGAGAGAGATGGAAACGGCGCATCGACTGATGCGGAGAACTTATGTGGTCATCGACAGCGTTGGTACCTAGACCGCCAGGGTAGGGCGGAGTGGAGGATTTCGGCGAGGGCCATCGCTCGGGCGCCGTCGCGAGGAAATACCTGAGTTTGTCGAGGTGAGCGAGGTTCTCCTGCTCTTTGGCAGTAAGTGGACGCGAGAGGTTGTTGCATAGAGCTAGCCCCATGGCGATCGGGTTGAAAGGGGGGATGGGATCGGAAGCAGGAGTGGATGGGTCCGATGAAATATGAGTGAACGCATACGGCCGGTGCGGCTGTTGATTGGACAGAGAGGGACCGCGCGATACAAGGGCGTCGAGTGGCGCAGACGAATCCGATGCAGCATTGGTGATACGATCTGATGGAGGTAATGCAGGAAATTTCTGAACTGATAAACTCATGGGAACCAAAGGACTCGAGGATATAGATGGTCCGAAATCGGAAGTAAATGGAGACTGAGAGGGGAAGGCATTCAGACAGGCAGATCTAGGCACAGGACGGGAACAGGCCATGGTGTTACTACAACTGCGAGAGCGACGCGGCTAAGGTGAGAAGCAACTACATCAAAGGAATAGCAATGAATTGAGGCTTGACAGATGGCGACGAGGTCGGTACGTACGTACGGTCCTGTGACCACTGGAGCGTTTTTCGACGAGTTCAGAGGGTACAGGATGGCTCGAAGGGGATAGCACGAGGACGGACGGGGGGGGACATGGCATTATAAGGGAGCAAGGAGCAAAGCGCCCCGAAGGTCCGCTGACCATGGAAAACACCTAGATTTGCCATTACTGGCGGCAGGCAAACGGGTAACACTTCCGGCGGGCGTGTGGTGTATGTGGTGCACCTGTGCAAGTGCGAACCACATATGTGGCCATACCCACGTTAAGAACCCAGTACGCACTCCGGTGGACATTGCGAGCACGAGTCGAAGCCGTTCCCAAATCAGGCCCCATGAAGCCGTCCAGAAGGAGGGCTTAGTCGCCGGATTCACCGCCAGCGTTGGGGCATGTACAGTACGGATCTCGATGTACTCTTTTTTTCTGTTTGGACCGCACGAAAACCCGAACCTGGGCAGCTTTCGTAAGTATTGGCTGTGAGCCTGCGAGGAAAGGTCGCCCCGGAATGCATCGTTTGTAATCCAATGTAACGAGAAGCTGCGTTTTAGCCCCGAGCGCGTCGTTCGTGTGTGGCACGTGCACATCACCATCGATGGCAGCCACCACTGGCAGGCCAGCACGACGCTACGTATGTACTAATCATCCTTGGAGTCGGGTCCGAACGTCATGTCATTGCCTTTCAATTACGCTTCCATGATAACTGCAGCCATGGAGATCGTATCCTCTACCGCGCGTTTCATTCTGAGATGGCCACCCACCACAGTGTGCCCATGCCAACAGAACTGATCTGTCTCGTAGTATACGTCCTGCCTGCGCTTTCGTCCTCTGAGTGGATCTAAGCATAGCAGGGGGTTCGTACTGCACTGGCCACCCATTTATTATTTGTGCTATAGTCGACGAATCATAAAGCTGTACGCTCGACGACGTCTTCATCACGCTTTTCGGTGATTGAGTTCTGCAGGAATTTCGGGCCTAAGTACTTTCCGAAGAAACCAGTCTTTCATAGACGCAAATAGGGTCCACGACCCTAATTCCTCATCCCGCGGTCCGACAGCCTAGTAGTAAGTTACCGGCTCTAGCGATCATTGCTGCGCAAAACGCTTTCCTTGTATCGTCGAATACTTGTGATAGCGATCGTCAGAACAAAGCACGGCCAGGAAATCTTCTCGGCAAGCCAGTGATAGTATTTTACGTGAATTTCTTGTAAGTCCACAGCTGTTTTGTTGGTGAATCACCCTTAGTGGATATGACTTTACCCATCGACAGATTGGCGCAGAGAAAGAAAAATCAATATTTGATTTGCACAGGGCTAAACAAGAGCACGGGCATACATTCGTGATCTTGACCGGCCTCTGCGGAACCCTGATCAATAAGCGTTAGACTTTGGGTACGCATAGTTTCATTGAGCCAGGGGTGTGTATGTGGGGTTCTCCACCGTGACGTCCTTTGGCTATATGGCTCGCTCGCCTTTCAAGTCGCCGTATCGAAGCCGGATATAGCCGCGAAGTTTGAACACTGACCAATTGCCGCAGGCCCAACGTAATGGCCCCCCGATAGTGGCACAGAAGATGATCATTACTGCTGGGCATCGGACCGGCCAGCTTTCTCACAAGTCCATCATTCCCCAAGGATGGTTGGTGAGCATTCTGACGGCGTCATGAAACAAACAGAATGATCATCCTTATAAAGAAGTCATCGATGCCCGCGGCTAGTAGGCCAACAACGGCGACCTCTGCACACGATGTCCCTGGCCGAGATAGACGCGCTTAGGATAGCGTGGCCTTGGCCAGCACGTTCCAGCCCTGCGTGAAGCTGGGTGGAGTACACGCAAGGACAGTGCCAATGACGTCAGGACCACCTCCCAAGGATTCATTCTTCGCCGTGTGCCGATATAACTAGATGCCCTCCATGACAGTAAGTGTGACAAGTCGTCCATCGTCAATCGTACGGGCGAGAAATTCGTGGCTGTCTTTGTAACAGGTATAACGTTGACATAAGCTGCTCAAATTTTAGCTAGTTCGTGCCGGCTCTAAGTTGTCTGGTGTCAACGGTCGAAGCGTGATATGAACAACAACTTTACCATGCGGTCCCACAACGTAATTGCACAGGGCCCATATACACGGGATGGGTCCTAGTGCATACTGGAGTTGGAACTTTCAGTGTGTACCGAATTACTTACAGCCCGCAACCCCCCCTGACTGGAGAGACCAAATTATTTGGCACGTCCATCATCAACTGAGATGGTGATCTTGCCGCAGTTGTAAATATGTACATGGTGGGTGTGGTATGCGTTAGTAAAATCTGGCATTGCCATGCGAAAGTACAGGCAGTCATCATCGTATTGGGTAAGATGTCTACTTCGTCGATGTCTCAGTCAAATGTCTGACCGTCCCATACGTACTCTCGGAAAACGTTTAGTATCCATCGAAGCTCTGATCCGCTCCCACTGCCACCGCCTCTGACCGCCGACCTCGTGTCGTCTCTACAAATAATACCGTCAGCCTCGACGGCTTCTACCATCTCCGCAGCAAGGGAAATCGTAATATTCTCTTCAAGGGCTATCTGGCTTGTGGCGAGGACCTCAGACATCACCAGGTAGCCAGATAGACGCGCCGTAAATGAAGCGTGCGTGTAGGGCGGTGTGTGCAACACCCGAAGACCGGACTTGAACGTTCTGCTGCGGATCGGAGGAGAGGTGTGGTTAGGGAGAAACTGCAACGTCTGTAAAAATGTGGCCGGTGGAATAAGTGCTATACAATAACAATTCGTTCATCGAGGTGACTGCTTGCCGGACGAAGACGTACCAACACCCCGAGCTCGATTCCATCCACCCCAAACCTCGTCAAGGCCTACTATCCCTCTTTGTCGCATTATGCCCACTGCCTTCGGTCCAGACGGATCGTTCACATTGCCCTGGAGTACGCTAGCGAGTTCACGTGCTAACTCTTCTATCCATTTCCTTTCGTCTCGGATCATATCGGGAGTCACAGGGGAATTGGTCATCTGCAGCCCCAATTGTGACAGAGATGACCTTATGAACTTCGCTTCCTCTGGCTCTGCCGAAGGTACGAGTGACGTCACTGAAAAAATGGAACTAGGAGGTGGAGATGCCGTTGCGTTGAATGCCGGAGAGGTTACAAACGTTGGCGGTAATGTTGTTGAGCCGGAGACATGCGCAGTCGCAGACGATGCATTGAGTTTTTCATTCAGCTCGGCAGCGAGCTGTACGAGATCTCTCGCTTTCACCATTAGTGCCTCCAGATCTTGGAAAGCGTCCGAGAGTTCGGTTTCTGTACTTTTCGCCGATTCATTGACATTCTCTATGATACCTCCTGATCCCATAATTAACGCTCTGTGGAAACTCGCTATGAGATATAGACTCACCAATACCACTGCGACGTAGTGCAGGTGTTGAGGCTCCATCAGAGGATGGTGTGCTTGCATTGAGACCGCTCCTCGAACCCCTTCCGATCTGTCTTCCCTGAGAATGTTGACTTTCATCAGTAGGAATTCGACACTTTTGTAAGCGTCCGCTCACCTCCCATGCACGCGCCTTTAATGCACGTTTCAGAATGTTGTACAATGCCTTGTCTCCACCTCTCCTGAAACTGAGTTTGATGAGCAGGTTTGCCGAATCTGTGTCGGTCGGCACAGGAGACACTGGCCGAGATGGCGGCGCAGATTTCGCGTTCCGAGAGACTACTGGTAAAGGCGTAGCACACATCTCACAATTTCGGAGCGATGGATGATTTAAAAATGTACATGCTGTACATGGGATGGATTCCAAACTAGCATTGCCTTGAGGCGGACTGCATGATCTCGTTGTTGGGAGCGGAGACGTGCTGGCTACGGATATAGAGGGCACAGGAAGCGATGTCACTGGTGTATGACCGCCTGAGGAGGCTCGAGAAGGCGGGACGGGAACAGCACTTTGCGGAACGCCACAAAGACCGCAAACAAGTGCGACAGCAGGACTAAGCCCAGGAGGATTGCGGTAGTTACAGACCTCGCACACCCAACTCTCCAACCTTCCCTCCGTACCGGTCTCATCTCCTATAGAAATAGCGAGATTCGCGTCGAGGAAAAGGGTCACTTTGGGAGACGACTTGAATAGGCCAGCATAGTAATCCGTTCGTATTACATGTGACAGATTTAAGGAAAATGACTGGGAAGCTGCCTTTCGGGTGTTCATGAAGAACAGTCGATGTGTAGTTACATGGACCGTGCCCGATTGGTGATCCACGGCCTTCTGAAGGCTGGTAGACGGTATCGGCCATGCGGGTCAGTCAGTCATGGGAGGTCGTCCAGTAATGAAGGTATCTCCATTCTATATTAAGAGCTGAAGGACGTACCCGTCATAGATCCCTACATTGTCTTGGGTGGCGAGGAGTTCTTCGTCATTATAAAGAAGGGCTTGGACTGGAATAGTGCCGTCCACCACCGTGGTATATCCGCGCAAGACCATTTCACGGTACTTCCTGATCGAATATGAATGCGTGGTCTATGGTATCCAATCTCCCGACTCTAGTCCGTGTAAGTCGCGGCTCCCGTGCCAGATCTGCTTCTGCAAACCGACAGGGAGTTGACGGGAACTTTGTGTTAAACCGAAAATAGTAGCGATCCTGGCCAACGGCAATGACAAGAGCGAATATGCAGTGGTGAGTTACTATGCATCGCCGATCAGCCAGTTGCAAGTATCTGCTGATGACGTAAGACACCATTCCAGGCAAGAACGGGCTCCGCGACGAGAGAGTACATGCTAATATTAGCTATATAGCATTATATCTGGCAGGCTGATTGTAACATTATTTTGTAGTCCCTTGGACAGAAGTGTATGATGGCCCCGTGTCTCAGATAGTTTCGCCCAATCTTCGCGCGTCAGGTGTGTACCAAACATATTGATGCAGGTCGCGGCTGGTAACCGCGCTGGTATCGCTGTCCACGGTGGCTACAATACAGTTGCAGTGTTTGCTATACACAACTCTATAATTATTGCGTACATGACCACGGGAGTCTACCTCCGCACCGACTCACACAGTAACAGACAACGAATGGCTATATCATCCATCTGAGCTCGCAAACGCCGATTCCATCACTGGCAGGGCATTCTTTTGAAAAGTAGCAATAGCCATGTATTCTTGTTGTTAGATGCACAGGTGGGAAAAGTCTAGAATATTGCGATCTTGGACTGGTGAATTTCCTCAGGATTTCCTGTTTCATGGAGTGCGGAGATACTATCGTCAAATTATCTGCACATCACGCACGCGGTGACAAAACGCAAAGTATCCACTTGACACCGGTTCCCGCTTGTCAGTCCTACCGGTCAAGCCAGGGTTGAAGTATGATCCACCCAAGGGTGTATCATCGCCCCGAGTGTAAGATAGCGTCGCCCTGAATTGGTAACACCCCACTTGGTAGCTTCATCTCGCCCTTCATAGACTCATCCTACTGCTGCTACGCCTTCATTTAGGCAATTATCTTGGTGACCGTGAGTCTTCTGACCGGGAATCGGCCGACGTTCGTATACCTACATGCAAACGATGTCCAGGCACACCTACACCTTTCAGAGTGTCAACAGACGAGCGGAACCCTCATGGCATCGAATTCCGAAGTCTGCACGATCGGAATAGCCGTGTCCGCTGACCTTGGCCCGGCACGGCTCTATAGTGTCTGTCCCCCGGCATCTTAGGGTCGGACATGCATCATTTACTTAGTCTCCGGCAGTGGAGAGATAGACAAGACGGATCAGCTTCGCGTCTAACCCAACATTCCTTAAATGGAATATACATAGGAACCCGTCGATGAAGCTAGAAAGGTTGCTCCGCGGACAATGCCCGATGTTCGATAACATGAAAAAGCCCGTGATGGGCGAACGCTTCACGCGTTGCCCGCCTTTCACCGTGGGCATAACAAGAGCGACAGGTAAACTTGACGAAGTTAACGTACCTTACAAATCTCATCGGGGACAATCTCCGCAAAATGCGTGCTCCGTGGGGCTGATCTATCGATGCACAAACTGCGCTTGCTACGTCGATTAATACCCTTCCAGAACTTGGTGTCAACCGTGCGATCGGGACAGCATACTCGTCGTGACAATCTGGCATGACTAAATTTGCTGCACCACATCAGTTTAAAGGACGATGACTCGAATACCAACAAGCCCGCATTGTAACTTCACGCAGTGAAAACGTGTCACAACCATACACTTTTTGTCTCACCTGCTACATGCTGGGCATGAGTGCTGGGGCATTTACGTCATGGCAGGCGAAGGACATGCAAGAGTAGAATGCACATGGGTACCTTGATTACCCACAATAGGATCGTAGGTGAAGATATTTTACAGTCATAAGATCCTAGTACGAGCGTCAATAGGTAACAAATCCTCTTAGCATCACCGCGGATTGCTAAGTGCCACAATAACAGGATGCGCGATGAATGCTGAACCACAAGCTGTATGGCTAGACCCAGATTTAGCAGTGGTCGGATTTGTTTGAAAAATGCACAGACGAACAAGCAATCATGCACCGATCAAGTCATCTCCGGGTATGCTACTTTTTCTTCTTCGGCTTTTTCTTCTTGACACCGCCAGCAACAGGTACAACTTGGTGAGCGGGAGCAGGAGATGCAGCCCGCAGATCGGTAACTTCACTGATAACTTCTGATTTGATAGGCACCGGCGCAGGTGTTGGCTCAGGATGCTTATTCTGCATCTTTTGCATGAGAGACAGGTTCAGAGTCTCGAATCGATTAAGGTAGATGGAGGAGTAAGTCTTGAATTTGATGCACTAGATTTCAGTGGCAACGTTTTCCATTAGTGTAAGCCTCGACTTCGCAGGTAGCTTACACACTGTCGTATCATCGGTAATCTTGAGCACGAGTTTTCCTTCAGATGCCCTCCATTTTACACAATATCGCGTCTAGTAAACATTCAATCTCACAGCTTGACAACTGGAGTTGGCGAGATCAACCTTATTGGGCGATTTTGCATAGAGATTTTCTGCGGCCTCTTGGTATTCTTGCCAGGACGCGATGTATACCATGGTCGCATTGCGAAAGGAGCGTCCTTGGCCTCAAAGCGTGACAATGTCACCATTGTCGTTTGTGACATTAGTCAGTCACACGCGTGATTGTCTCCTACCTCGTCGGCTTCCGACTTAAGCGATGCGAACGATCAGCGGCCGAACATACCGACCAAGTACTTTACGCACAGCCGTGAACAAACTTTCGTTTGTGGATTTCTAGTGCACAGGAAAAGGGCTTTCCTTCGTACTATCACAATCTCATTCTTGACTCTCCTAGATAATACTATGGCAACGGAACAACGGAAGCGTGAGTACCGAGTTATGTTTCTTACTGGCAAGGTCGAGCTGACCGGGGTAAATTGATTTAAATAGCACTCCCGTTCATCGCCAACTTTGCGGCAGGTGCTATTGCCGGGATTTCGGAAATATTAACATTCTACCCCCTGGGTAAGTGGTACCCCTCAGTTCAAGGGTCGTGTGACGATTTCTTTCGAACACCCATAAGATGTCGTGCGTCCTGTCTCTTGAAGCGAAGTTGCATTTCATGGTCATGCGGTTATAGGTGAAGACACGTATGCAACTTGAAACCGGTAAGGGCAAGCACGGTATGGTTGGAACTTTTACGGCGATCGTCCGCGAAGAAGGGTAAGTCACCACCGCCGTAAAAACGTTTCTTGTGACACATGCAAATAAACTTCGCTTCCAGAGTAGGAAGACTGTATAGAGGTACTGACATTCCATTGCTTTGCAAGCTACGTGTCATGACTGTTTGCTAGGCCTGGTACCTCCCCTCTTACTTGAGGCTCCCAAGCGCGCAGTAAAGTTGTGAGTGGTGTTATAGCTCGTTGGTGTTCAGTATGGCAACCGCTACCAGTGCAGCAAATGACTTTTGGGGGAAGACATACCTTCAGCTTTCCGGACACTCCAAAATGACTGCTGAGCTTTCCATTCTTACCGGATGTAGCGCTGGTGCTACAGAGAGTTTCGTAGTCGTCCCATTTGAACTGGTGAAGATCAAGTACGTATCATCGTCAACCTTATGACCATGCTAAACGAATATCCAGGCTCCAAGATAAGACCAGTACATTTGCCGGCCCCATGGATGTCGTTAAGCAAGTAATCAAGAAGGAGGGTATTTTGGGCCTCTATGCCGGCATGGAAGCAACGTTTTGGAGGTGATATCATTTGCTTAATTCCCTCTCAATGCTCTTGGTGACATATATCTGGCAGACACTTCTGGTGGAACGGTGGTTACTTTGGCTGTATTCACCAGGCACGCAGCATGTTGCCGAAAGCCGAAGTAAAAACTATTTTCTGATTTATCGTGATGACATATTTAACTCAGTAATCGAATCAGTCCCCGCAGGGTCAGTTACTTAACAATTTTGTCTCCGGATCTATTGGAGGCTTCGTCGGCACTGTCCTCAACACTCCGTGCGTATGTAGCTGCCAACTGCCTGGGATATACTGACCTGCACCTAGATTTGATGTTAGTCGCGCTGTTTTCGGTTTAGAGCCGCTTTTCTAAGCTATATATAGGTCGTGAAGTCTCGCATTCAAGGTGCTAGCAAGGCTCCTGGTGTGGTTCCGAAGTACAACTGGACATACCCAGCGTATGTACTCCGCTGAGTGTGCGCTGTGATAGGACTTAACACTGAGCAGTCTTCTCACGATTATGCGCGAGGAGGGTTTCTCAGCTCTCTACAAAGGATTTACGCCTAAAGTACTCCGACTCGCACCTGGTGGGGGTGTACTACTACTAGTCGTAGAGGTCACTCTCAACCTTTTCCGGACGGGTATGTTACCTTCCTCTCCGGTGTCAATTGTTTTAACTGTCATGACAGCACTCGGTCCACCTTACATTTAGACGTTGATGGAGTAGTTCGCCTGTTAGATATTTCTATGTTCTTTTTAGAAAAATGCGCAAGGATTCGCGTAACTCCTATTACACTGCTAGAATTGCGAGCGAGTATGCTGGACTTGCAACTCTGACAACCTATTACGAACAGGGCTGAATGCACGTTTTGGCCCTGGTCCAGATTTCGATGTTTCCAACAATCTCATACGCTTAATTTCTGAGTTGAGCTGTGATTGTATCGAGAAACTATTATCGTATCAAAACTTCCATGTTACTGTTCTTCATGTATGTACCCAGTATATGTACTATGCCCGTACATTCTATCTACACACCATGAACACCAAAGATAAAAATTGTTCATTCCCTCTTGATCGGTCTCATGGGCAACAATGTGTCCGCCATGATATATTCACCAGCGGTGCAAATTCCCGCAGACCAGGCCAACAATAAAGATGTGATGCAGAAAAAGCTGATAGACTGTCCGATCTCCAACCACGAGCCTGAAGACACTGGTGTGAAGGCGAACAGCGACTGAAACAGGTGACATGTAGACCTACCGGTGTCCGTCACATTCAAGAAGAACGTAACCGTCATCCCTACATATCGGATGAGTATAACCACTGCTAAATATAGAAAATGTAGTGCGTACCATCGGTCAAAGTAAGCGCAACCAGAAATAGCGAGAATGGCGGTAACCCCAACCGCGCATTCAGCACAGCAAACGCTGCGGATAGGATAACGTATGGACATACGATTTTGAAGATCTAGATCAAGAGGTGAGGCGATGTGCCAGCGGTACAATAGAAAAAGACCGACTAGCAATGCTGCCATCAAAAATGGATTAAAAATAGGTACAAGACGATACACAGGTTCAAGGTAAAATGAGCTAGAAGCGTTGGTCAGATCCATCATGTACCACTCCTGCAGAACGTTAGCTCACGATATAGAGGCAACACTGAGGAAGAAAGGTCAGTACGGGAGACTACATTGTAATTTCACTCACTTTCCAGTTCCGAAGAAGGCCACCTGGACATAAAATAGGAAAAACAGTGCTATGCGGATATCATCTACTTGGAAATGATATGGTGCCACGTGTGCCGGTTTCGATACGGATCCATTAGTAGTAGGGGATTGGCGCAAGATGGCTTCGATTTCTATCCATAGGAGTAGGTTGCACGTATAGGCAGAGTAAAAAAGACCCTCGGCACTGATCGACAAAACCACAAAGCAGACACCAAACGCAAGGAAGAGTGATATTATCTTAGACATCGGAGATGGATACTCGCATTTCAAAGTGAACGGATATACCGAGGATATTACTAAACAGTGATATGTTTAACATCCAGTATCTCTAGCAGCACGAGACTACGCACCAAGGATCACCCAAGCCGCAATCTGATTAAAAGGTGGGAGTCCGTTTTTAGCCTGCAGACTCATCACTGAGCTTGAGGTGACCAACATCGTGACGGCAAGTAGGCCCATCTGCGCGGGTAAGAAACGTATCAATCACCTTTATTCCATAGGCCTACCTGGATGGCCGCAGAAATTTGCACTGGCTTGTTTGCCGACATCTGGGCAGACCAACGGATATGCGCAATACCTATCAGTAACATGATAGTCCCCCCTGCCAAACTTCCTGTCGCTTAGCCGTAAGGTGGCTGACAATTATGATACTCACATCGAAAAAAGATTCTCCTCCTTATCAACCGCGAGCAGAGGGAAGATCGCGGTGATGATACAGCTCAAACTCCAACAGGTAGCTAGCCTCCAATTTTGATAGAGCAGAGGGGATGGCCATATACATAAAGGCCAAAGGACACCCATGATAATGAAACCAACACTCCAGATCGAACGATGTATGTAAGCGACCTGTATAACACGTTTTCGAGGATAGAAAGGGGAGGAATGAAAATACAACATACCACCATACTTTGTAGCGTCACTATCACTAAAGTGGCTTGCATGCATAGCTTACGGTATGTCCAGGCAGATTCAGTCACCAACAATCGGAAAGCGGGAACTCCCCGCAAACAGAATTCCCGCCAAAAATAGCAAGGAAACGCTACGTAAACGTAGAACGTCCAGGGTGAATCTCGTGTCCAGAACACTGTCCATAAGCTGAGCAACGTGATTATTGCACCGATGTCGATGCCTCGTTCGGTGGCGATGGAGAATCGTTCTACATCAGGTACCAATAAGATCGAGGCATACGCCGCCCATCCGAAGTATGCTACAACGACAATGGCACGGATCAAGAGGCGATCATAACTGTGATCTACGTCAGCTTGGTCATTCGCCATGCAAGCGGTAACTCACGTTTCAAGGTAGCGTAACCCCTCAAGACAAGTCCGGATTAACTCTGCAGAGTATCGCCGAGCATCGTACCACCTCCCCCCTTCGATCAGTCGTTCTATAGTGTGTATCTTCTCCATCCATATCCGACTCTCGCCCTCTAAAGCGGCGAATGGTTTGTAGAAAAGGGCGTGCGCAGCTTTCATTTCTTTTGAAATATGAGAAACTGCCAATCGCACGACGGAGAGCTGCTTACCGTGTTTGACACGATAATGCTCCAGAAGTACTTGAACATTGATGAATGAATATCGAGCAAGGGCAGCATCTCCTCGACGTGTGGCAAGGTAACCCGCCTGCGTAGGGTCAACATCGGGATGTACGCCAACCGAGTTGACTGGCCAGTCAATTCCAATGAGCGAGGCCATCAGCGGGGCTAGGTCTGCCTGTGACACATCTCGGCGGAGGAACGAGTCTAGTTTCCAGGGCTTCGAGTATTCATCGTGTGATGAAGGGGTGGTGTCAGGCAACGGGCCTCGAATACCTTTCCCCCACGCGATAAGAGGTGTGCGAGTGTTGTCCGGATCTTCGCTCAAACGCCAGAAATTAGTGGAATGACATGAGAACGATAGTCTTACTGCCGTCGCCATGGTTCCCTATTTTAGACATACCATGGTCCGCCGTGAAAACGAAGCTTGTTTCTCCGTCCTTATAAAACTGAGAGAAGAGCTCCACTACCTCGCTAACCAACCCATCGACAACTTGAATATTTCGCATATACTCCTATGCAAACCAATAAACGAGAGCCACGTCCGGAATGCTCGTTCTTACTTTGGAATATGGCCTATAGGCATGACCAGTCGTGTCTAAACCGAGGAGATGGAGAAAAAATATCACTTTATCCTGCCGTAAGTGCAAGTCTAATGTGGCATCTGTCGACGCATTTTGGAATAAATTGCGAAGCTGATCCAACACCCATGTATCCAGGGCTGTCGCGTCTACAGCAGGGAGGATATTAGAATGAAATATATCGCCAAAGATCTATCACAACCCTTTGTGAAATCCTCTGCTTCCTCGTCATAACACCATGTGAGGACCTTTCCAGGACTTGCGCCTTTGGCGAACATAGGCAGGATGTCAGGTGAGCCGAAGGAGAAGGTGTGACTAGACTGGTTGAAAATCGAGTCAAAGTCTACCTTGTCGATGTCAGACAGAAAACAACAATTTCTGTATGTTCCCCTACTGGATTGGTCTTCCATCCCTGTATTAGCAAACTTTAGATTATGAACCAGGCACACCACCTGCATCACCTAACCTTTGTCACTGCAGAGACATCTTCGTACATTCCCCCTGGGTACCGTCAGAGTCACCATGACAATGTAGAGGACCCGACGAACCAATGATAGCGACATGACCTGGTCGACTCTCTGTTGGCACTCTAGTGTGGGATACACCAAACGCCCCGCGTTCCTCTACAATGGAACGCAAATAAGGCGCAACCACCAGCGGAGATGATTCGTCAAAGCCAAAACCATTCGGAGTGAATAGAAGATCAGCTCGGAGGCCGTCGGCTGCACATGGGATGAGTCCTTTGAAAGCAAAACATTAACATGAAGGTTTCCAACCGACTATAAGGACTAGGCGTTTGGCTTCTCCAGGGCCAGAACCATGGGGCGCCATGCCATGGACGACAGGGCTTGTGAAATAACAGTCAAAAACCGATGCGATAAATATGACATGGAAAACGATGCCGAGGGCGAGTAATTTGAGGATATTACGAGTGGACGCATTGGTCATCGCTTTAGTGTCCCTGCTCCCTGCTCCCTTGCTAGATGGCTGTCCAGAATTGGGACAAGCACAGGCGTTGTGCAGTGAACGGAGTGCGTCGTGGTGAAACGAATGTTGAGGATTGCAGTAGGTGTCGCAAATGTTCCTAGTATCTAATGGACTGAGTGGTTGCGTTGGTGCGTTGCGGTCCGAGACGGGCCGACAAAGTAAATGATTAGTCATGCCAATGCTTAGCTTCAAATCATCACTACCGTCGCAATACTTAAGTACTTATTACCACTTGGAATCTTCTCTGTCCGCGACTCTTGTGGAGTCAGCGCACCTTGACGTGGGGTGTTGGTTGGCCTAGTAACCACCGCCTGTCGCTTAAAATTGTCTCGTCTGTCACTTCAAGGTTGTCCAAGATTCTTTCCCATCATGATTTAAACTTCGCCACACTGATCTTGGTTGCAATGTTCTATGTATAACGATCGGGCGCTAGCTGTAGCTATCGGGCTAGCTCGGCCCACCTGGCCGGAAATAACACTTCCTAGCTCCACTATCTCGAATGCAGGTTTGGTATGTGCTTTCAGTCTTTCTCCCTCTGAATCCTTCGTATCGCGGTCTCGCGCACGTGTGAGGAATTATTGGATCTTCGCTTTTACACGACCTAAGAGTCATGACCCTGACCATGGTTGCTCAGATGACTGGTTGACCCTATCCCCCAGAAGTTCACGTCCCTAGTACCTAGCGATGCTTAAATGCACTTGCGTGTATGGCATTCATCCTCGTCCAGCTCAGCGCTAATCCAACCCTTATCTTCAACTTCCATGATTCCAGTTTCATTGCCCATCGCTCCTCGAGTCCCACCAGAACTATGGCTGAAGATATTTCATCTAGCTACGGACACCCCAAGTCTATTAGACTGTAGTCCGTCTCTCTCGGACTTACCTCCCTTCTTCACTAAACATCAGGATATACTACTCCTGAAGGAATCCCTGGCTACTAAACTCAGCATAGACCTGGTCTGCAGGTCTTGGCATGAAATTGGAACAGAACTTCTCTACAAGATCATTCTCATAACTCGCATGGGGGCGCTTTCTTCCCTTGGAAAGACGCTCCATAGACGAGCGTCTGGAAGGTTGCGCCATAATCCAGGGTGGTGGACAAGGAGACTCGACGTTATCATTGAAGACGACCATTGCGAGGCTGCCGATTATGAGGTCCTCGCTGAGGTTATCCGGCATTTTTCGAACCTGTCTATCGTGTCATTGTCGCTGCCTATGCCTTCCTTGAGCGAGAGGCGTTGGCTTGGTCACCTCCCAACGGAGGTTATAATATCGTTCGTAGAGACTTGCGGTCCTTCGTTGAGCATTTTCGATTGTTCGGAATCTATCTTGTGCCCATGTAGGTGAGCCGAATATGACGTCCTACACTTCCCGGTCTTTAACGTAGAACGTAGAGAAGATCTAATGGTATTATTGGCTGGCTCTCCCAACTTGCGCGTTCTGCGTTGCCCAGCATGTTCACCTACTCCTGGAAATAGGTCACCGACGACACGTTTGGACGTGCCTCTGATGGAAAAACTCGAGTCCATCACTCTCATGTCTGTTTTTCTAAGGCACTACTTACCGAGAGATAGACATTCCAACCGGCTCCCTGCACTCCGGCAACTCACCTACGGCTGTACCCGGCAACCATTTATCGATCACGCATGGAAGAACTTCGTAAAGCTGAGCTGCTCAGCTGTCATCTCTGTTACCCTCGACCTTTGTTACCAAGGGGGCTCGTTGCAGAAAGAGCTCGACATATTGGCTGAGTGCTGCCCAGCGCTTGATAAACTTGTCATCTACTTCCACTCCTGGGCAGAGTTTACACCGCATCTCATCATCCCACCTGTTTCTCGACTGCGGATTTTCTCGAATTTGATACCAGCACCTGCTCTCCATTATCAATACCTGGTAGTTGCGCTGGCCACCCTAAAAGCGCCTAGGCTCGAAAGTGTTCAGATATTGCAAGCCCATGCTGCAGAGGAATTCCGCCGGAACTTATGCTCACTTCCAGTTGATGATCTCGTCTGTCTAGCGTCAAGGGCATTCCGTGTGCAAGACCATGACGGATATGAACTGTTGGCTGCGAAGTCGGTTGGACGCTGACGACGTCCGCCTCCTATTGCGGTGTCGTCCTACGACGGGTCTCCATTGTCCATCTTTGTCTGGTGTAGTTATTACAGGAGCCAACGGATTTTAAATGAAAATCAATGTATAGGTTATACGGTTCTCCGATCTGACATCACTCGTACAATACACCCAGTGCCAGCCACTTCCGTGAGCTGAGACGGCTATGATTAACTGCGAGTGACTACACCGGTGTGCAGGGAATACATACCTTCTCATGCCACGCCAACAGTACGCTCCCGCTAACATCCCCCCAACCAGGCATACCCATGCCCTTGTAAATGTATTTCATGAGCGTATCCTGGGCATCTTGTGACAGTGATTTTAGCACAAGTGGTATCTCTGTCGCCTTCGTGCTATTCAGAACTGAAACCACCGTCTGAAGGGTCAAATTCTATGAATATTGTAGAGCGGTCTCAGCACGGAGCACAACTTTAGAAGGAGTCTGTACAGACCTTTGCTTCTTCGACATTGGGACCGTAGGGCGGGCTATCTAGAGCGATGTTGAGTGCGCCAGATATGTCCCCTCTGCATCCGTTATCGTGAGATGAAAAGATCGTCCTGGATAGACTATTGTCGACGTACTTGGATAGAGAACTTCGCACCGCCGATTGCTTTTGTCGCGCGTCACTAAGAACCTGCGCAGGCTGACGTGGATCGGGGTCATAAAGCTCGCTTTCCTGCAGTATGTCCTCGTCGAATGCGTCTATATCGATCTTTCGGAACGACATGGATAGATGTAGCCTAAGCTGTTGCGATGTGAGTGCTGCGTTCTGACCCGTAATACAGGACTATCTACATAAGGAAGTCACCCCTTGCGGATCTTGACTATACAGCGTACGTAGCACATACTTGAATCTACAGTGCTAAGTACTCCATATTTCGTTTCCCAGTAGCATTCACTCCAACCGCGTAGGTGAGACGCGTATATTCAAACGATACCATCCTCATACACATATATACGAGGTAAAGCAGGGTGATGAGTAAACAGGGATACACATACTCGTTCGCCAGTTGACAAGTGTCACTGCTGCTTCGAAGACAACCGAATCCCCTCCTGTATGGCAACAGCCTCCTCGACCCATGGCAGTCGAAAGAAATCACTTCTCCGCAGCTCTTCAGCACGGATCGTAGCTCCTTCGCTAGGACCACTCCCAAGAATACTTTCCAGATCCCTGGACTGAGACTCTAACCAAGTCTGGATGAACTTCGTCGGGTCATCTGCGAAACGTTGTAAAAATACACGTTTCGTGTGTGCATTATGCAAGGATTGCGTAAGGAGTGCGATCTGCGAGGATAGCGGCGACGTCAGCGAAAGTTATCCACTCTCCAAGACGGTGGTTCCTACTTCGTCGTCAAGTTTGTTAAGATCCTGCATGCTATCTTTGGTCGACTGTACAATCACAGCCATACGACTTTTCAATGCAGTGTCTTCCATCTTCACCTCGATGTCCCAGGCAGATGGGCGCTCTGGAGGAGGATGTGCGGGATTGATAGTATAATGTAAGATGACAGGTTCTGGCGGCATAAGGTAGCGGTTAACCAGCTCCGGTAGTTGCTGGAATATAACTGTATCTCCACCAAAGATCTATTTTGACATAAGAATGGAATCTGTCACAAACCAACTCACTTACAGGGCGCAGAGAGTCGTCAGCCTTTATCCTGCGTCGGTCCGTCTTGTCCTGCAGACCATTGATTTTGATGTAGTTCCACAAGGCTTGTATGATACCGATCCGACTCTCTTCTTTGATGCCGAGCATATTTCCTGCGAGAAAGTACACTGCTGCAGTACAACCAAATATAACAAGCATGGGTGCATACCCAACTCGGGGCTGACTTTGTACTGCTCTGGGTTCTGTTCGAGGTGTACGATAACCCGTATCCGTGTTGGTTGGTCACCTGTTCGTTTAATGGTAAAGCCATCCAGCACAGGGCGAACACCTTGCGCTCGGGGCCACTAGCGAAAGTCTGATTGAACACCTCAGAGGCACGAGTAGAACAAGCATACCTCGATGATATTCCCTTCGGGATACAGATTAGGATCACGGTCCAGTTCCACGATCATTCTTTTGATGAAAGTCGAAAACTTCCTTGGTGCCGTTCTGTCTCTGGACCGCTGATTTGGTAACTGTGTAATTTGTAAGAGGCTCCCGCGCATGCGTTACTTGAAAGTGTATACCTCGAGCAGCCGACCTTCCACCTTGAAAGTCCATGCAGGGATACCTTGTCCCGTTTCGAAATTCACAGTATCTCCTTCCGCGCTGGTTTCGGCGCTCTGCCATGGCTGGCAAGACACCATGTGGCTAAGGAAAACCCTTAGTGTGCGCGTTGTCTGTGGATGCCTGTCTGAGTGGGATATGCCTTGCAGCGGAAGTTGCCAGCAATTCATACCGTCGGATTGCGCGACAACGCGTCTTGGACCTCGACTTTTTTCCTCGTCATCGTCCAGTCAAGCTTTCGTTCCATGTCGAGCAGGCTCTGATACATCCTGGACTCCTGCGCGAATTCGGGTACTTGGGCGAGCGCATTTGGCACGGTCTTGTCGGTCAGCTTCCGTTTCCTGTCGACATATTGAGCGCAATTAGTTCAGAACAACAAATCAGTGTCGTCAATGTATTACTTCGCGGGCTTTACAGCGTCCATAATTCAAGTCTCGTTTGTTGGCCGATGAGGTGTGTGTTTTGCTTCTGTCCCACGACTGTCACTGACTACCATTTCTAAATCGAGCCATGGAGGACAACGATTACTACTACCACTAGTATCTTGCTAGTGCACCTTTCCATCTGCTGTATGGAAACGTGATCAATGGTAGCACTTTCCAGGGAAAGAGTCGTACGGCAAGGACCGCATATAAGAAAGTAGCTTGGCACACCCTGGCCGGGTTGCACCTTCATTCGTACTCTGGTGGCGGTCCAGACGAGAACTTTTATCTTAATACCTTCCATTGGAGCGCCTCTGGGAGATGCTATCTGGGTCATTCTTGGGTAAGTAGTATGATATGTCAAACAAGCACTACTGGGAAATGTGGTATAATTGTCACTTGTACCTATAAATATCTCATTGCAAGTCTCTTTTCAACCACTATGACTTATTTTGCTAATAGTTAACTTCTATCCTTGCTGAGATCAGGATGTAGAACCTGCTTGCCGTTAGGCTTTGAAGGCTCATCCATGCGGTATATGTATATCGTGCCTTTTCAGTCCATTGGTCCCTCTGCATTCGTTCCATATAGTATTCCAATGTGCTATCCACTCAGATCATCACGACCACGACACTGGTCGTTATAATTACGGCTATGTATCAACTAGTTTCTGTGAAGATGGAACCCGTCGTGACTTCGGCAGGAAAGTCGATATTCTACTGGAATGGCCACAGCGCTTATATGATTAGTGATCTTACCCACAGTACATATTTACTTGTCTACCAGATGTGCAAGCATACATATATAGGGTTTCAAACGATGATCTTCAGTACTGAATCACGTTCACTTTGTTTGCGGCGCTGCAGTGGATTCCAATCCGGAAGCAACGGCAGCGTTATCTGAGGTGATATGTGGTGCGGAAAAAAGTGACTAGCATGCGTGTGGCATATAGAGTCGGGGGTGTCCTTCCAGTTTCTTCCTGGGTTGCAATTATGGGCAGGTGTATCAAAGTTCGGCCTGAGTAGGGGTTTGGATAGAGTCGAATGTGTCACCCTGAGAAGTACATTAGTGCATAAGATCTATGTTATCTTTTAACTCCACTTAATACATACAATTCGAGCGAGGGAAATTCTGGCTACAGAGCATCTCTTTTTATTTCCCTTCTCATGTCCCATATCTTCTTCCCATACATGTGGCTTCCATAAGGATGGCCGCACCGCAAGCAGTCGTCCGATGAACCCGAGACTCCACTATCCTCTAAGCCACCGAATACCTCACATGACAAGTACTCCTGATATGGGAGATACGTCCTTGTCTTACTAGTACCTGGTAGACAGTGTTCATGACAGTTGCTGAAGCAGCCTGGAAACAGGCATATCATGTTGGAATGAAACGTTGGAATCTAGAATACTATTAATACGAGAAGGACAGTGTCTGGGACCGAAAATACTGACCCGATCCATGGAATACATTTGTTCTCCAACTTCGCAAGACCGCGAGCATACCTCCAAACCCACCTTGAGCGAGAGATTCCTTGAAAACACTCCCTTATCACAAAAGACGACCACGTCCAACTCAGTACCAGGTAGATGCGCATACTTGATAAGCCGATGATCAGGACCCCGAGTAGCAGCGAAACCCCATACATCTTGCGAACATCTTGCGATCTGGCGTCTTTCTTCCCACATTCGCTCGTATATCTTCCACGCATAATGAGTCCAAGCTTCGGTGTCAGAAGATGGCAGGACCCCCTCCCTGTGTTCCTCGTCACACAAGACATGTACCCACTGCACACCAGAATAGTGACCGACAACAAGTTGGAAGCACGTGTTCATCTCGTCGTTAACATAGACGAGCACTGCATGCCATTGTCTCCCCCTTTCCCCACCTGGTAAGGCGAGACGTGGACCCACCAGGGTAATCTCCTCGGGTATGAGACAACACTGAACGAAGCCCTGCTGGGATACATCGACCGTGTGCAGTGTGAAGTTGCTTTCTGGACAATGAAAGGCGAGACTGCTTTCAGAGTCTTCCTCATCTTCATATGAGAGATTGAGTTCTGTGAGCAATGAATTTATGGCTATAATACGATCTGCGATAGGATAACCCCTCCTGTACCGACCATTTGACTGTGTCAAAACAATGGTCATAGGTCCCTTAGAATTTTTGCGGTAGCATGCAAGCGATGCCTTGACATACTCGAGGGAAGGGTGTCCGGGAACTCGATACCGAACGACTGGCAGCCAGATCCGAATACCGTTGTTCGTGACAGTGTATGAAGACCATCGGTTGTCTTCAATGCCATCATTGTTGTTCAAGCGTTCTTCATACGTCAATATGAAGACATCGCTCAAGCCTGCAAAGAAGCTCGGTGAATCAGCAAGTACACTGCCCGTCGATCGTTGCTTGCACCAAGCAAAGATGCTCTGATCATTGGACGACCGCATAATCTCTAGCTGAAGACGTCGAAAAGCGATTTTCCCCTCTCCATATAGAATGGGCATGAAGACGCCAAACAACCCCATCAAAGAATAGGCGCGGTCTTCCACACGCGTTGTCTCCCTGTCAGCAGCCCATGACATGATTTGGGCGATACAGGGACGAGACGACGATAGGCCGTGGCACAATACAGGCGTTGGTATGCGGGTTACGAGCGTCAGAGCGTGAGCAAGGGTAACCTTGCTTCCGATAAGTCTCCAGTCTCGCGTATAGAATTGGACGTGACGGGGGGCAATGAGCTCCTGCAGAGTCCACCCACGAGTGAACCATTCACTGCACGTAAGCGGTGAGGCCCAAGCCCGATCAGCGGCAACGACGGGGTCATCCACATCGTCGAGGTAGGCGTAGCACAGAGACGAGTTTCTGTACCACTGATACATGGAATTGATGGCTTCGGATAGTTCAGCGCTGCTTGATTTGTCGATACAGCAGGTGTCGATCCAGATGTAATCGAACCCATCGATCTTAGCGCGTTTGCAGCTGGCGGAAAACTTGGCATAGCCCTTGCGGGTTTGCACGTCTTTGTCTTCTGCTATCTCCTGGAACAGGATCTCTTCATCGCGCCAACGGTGGGAGAGTATGGCGTATTCCGGAGGCTTCGCGTTGAACTCCTCCAGATGGAGGGTATGTACATTGATGAGGCGCATTTCAATGGACAAACTGCCATCACTATAAGTACTGCTTTTGTCGAGTCGCGAGTCTACGTACACGGGGAAGATCGTCCAACTAGATGATCGACTTGGGCGCTGGATGGGTTACGCATTATTATTGTAGGACAGGTGCCTGAGGCGTCCGACTTCGGGCTCTCCTGTGTACCGGCATCCGTAAGGAAGGTCCGTCGTGCGCTAAAGTAATTGTCGCAGCATGTGACTGCGTTGGCATATGTACAGCATTCAAGCTCGATCCAGACCATCCCCTTGTCGTTGGGAACAACGTTGGCAGCATGCTATTGTTGGGGGAACCACCAAATCTGGGCTGGGCAGGGGGCAATGCCCTGCTGCGGCAGTGCCACGCTGAGTCACGTTTCAAACTCCGCTCTCTGTCGCTAATATAAACGAGGCCTCAGTGGGGTTGGCCACCTCACCCTCACCACATCCATTCGACTACCAAGTGAGCCCTCTTCGCCTGCCTGGTCTTCCTCGTCTAATCGAGTTGCTACAGCATGCAGATTTTCGTTAAGACCCTCACTGGAAAGACCATCACCCTCGAGGTGGAGTCTTCTGACACCATCGACAACGTCAAGGCCAAGATTCAGGACAAAGAAGGGTTTGTCATAGTTGTGTCTCGCCCGTGGACACGAGCGCTGACATCTGTCACTCAGGATTCCTCCGGATCAGCAACGTCTTATCTTCGCTGGCAAGCAGCTCGAGGATGGCCGCACCCTATCCGACTACAACATCCAGAAGGAGTCTACCCTCCACCTTGTGCTCCGTCTCCGCGGTGGTATGCAGATCTTCGTTAAGACCCTTACGGGTAAAACGATCACTCTGGAGGTTGAGTCGTCGGACACCATCGACAATGTGAAGGCCAAGATCCAAGACAAGGAGGGTATTCCTCCGGACCAGCAGCGACTCATTTTCGCTGGAAAGCAGCTTGAGGACGGTCGAACGCTGTCTGACTACAATATCCAGAAGGAATCTACCCTTCACCTTGTCCTTCGTCTGCGCGGTGGGATGCAGATCTTCGTTAAGACCCTCACTGGCAAGACGATTACGCTTGAGGTGGAGTCATCTGACACTATCGACAACGTAAAGGCAAAGATTCAGGACAAGGAGGGTATCCCTCCTGACCAACAACGTTTGATCTTCGCTGGAAAGCAGTTGGAGGATGGCCGGACGCTTTCGGATTACAATATTCAGAAGGAATCCACTCTCCATCTCGGTATGCAATTTCTACAGACAACGGCTGATTATGACTGACTTGAACCTCTAGTCCTTCGTCTCCGTGGCGGTATGCAGATCTTTGTGAAGACGCTGACTGGCAAGACCATCACGTTGGAAGTCGAGTCCTCGGACACGATCGACAACGTGAAAGCGAAGATCCAGGATAAGGAGGGCATCCCGCCGGACCAGCAACGCCTCATCTTTGCTGGAAAGCAGCTCGAAGATGGTCGCACTCTTTCTGATTACAACATTCAGAAGGAGAGCACCCTTCACCTCGTCCTCCGTTTACGTGGCGGTTTGTGAGACCTGGAGGTCTTGTCCATTGGGGTGTTATGATTGGCATTATGATTGGTTCCCTGTAGCATCACTTCTACGCTAGCAATGTACTCTTCCCACTCGTACTGAATCAAGATTGGTCTTGGGTATTGAACTAATCTCTGAAAATGTTAAGTCTGCATGGCGTGACATGCATAAGGCACAAGGTGGTGAATTGTAAAGATTAACGGTGACTCCCAATGTTTACCAAGTAACTTGTGCGAAGGCCAGCAGTACCCTAGTGGGACTGCTCACTTCGCCTTCCGTGAAGTATCCTCCTGGGACAACGAATTTATAGCATGGAAACGCAATCAGACCCATCGGTGAATTGGACTCTGTTGAGGATCTGAGGGGTCCTGCAGTCAGGACCGGAGGGTCATTCTCTCCTTGTACCCCTTTCGATGGAGAGCGACGACTAGATACTGGATGGAAGTCTTTTCTCTCCCAGCGCATCGTCACTCCGTCCGTATATCTCGCTAAAGATCATTACTCCGATATGTCACAAGTCCAAATCTAGTAGATGTCATGTTGATCTCGTATAGTGCATTTCTGTCCATATCCCCTACGGTACAAACGCTGGCGTTGTTAGATTCCTCGACATTGACCAGTGATCACAGCCTATGTCAGGCTATCTGTGACGTCATTCCCAAATATTCGCTGGCTAGATGCACTTTCAAGTAATCGGCTTTCTTGCCACCATGGTGGCATTCAGGTCATCTGGATGCCCCGAACGTCGCTGGTTGATGCTCGCTCTTGCGAGGCCATGGTCTATTGTATTAAGACTGTCGTGGTGTTTCTGATATGCATATGCAAACTCTAACAAATGTGCACTTTTGTAATATCGTCCAAGTGAGTCTTTGGTCCTTGGAAGTGGGCTACGTGCTGTAGCACTTGCTGTGGAGTTGGAGGGTGTTCAGATTTTTTTTTCGGAAGGCGTACCCACTATAGGGCTATTTTGGCTGTATGAGTTCGTCGGTGATGAGTGAATGGAGCTGCGGTACATGCATTGTTATGTTTATGCAATTCCATTGCGGGTTGCCTGTTCCCTGACATTTTGTATATGTAGCCCATATTTCTGAGTTTCTCCCGACTGTATATATGCTGCCTTCAGTATGTCTTGTACTTACAAAAAGGTTTCCGTTGTCAGGGAGCCGCATCTAAGTTCCGTAAGATCAAACAGTAGCGCATTCGCGTAGGACTACACTCACGGATATTGAGTGAACAGCAGATATGGTCGTCTCGTCAAACACACGAGCCCAGTACTCGCAGATGCATTGTCTGGCTTCCCGTGCTTGCATGATACCGACTCCGATGTTTTAGATAAATGTGCACGTCTCCATGGATAAAACGACGAAAACGGTGCACAGTAGGGTAACGCGTACACGGGTATAGGTGTATCCCTCTTGGTCTTCCCTAGGTGGTTCAGAACGCAACAAAGTCTTCTTACCCTGTACTTTGTTCCTAGCTTCACTTTACCTTGGCCTTCCAGCTTAGCCAGGTGCACGGCCAGTATACAGTGGTCGTGTTTTTAGCCCACTATATTTCCATGTAGTGTATTCTCCTGATGTCGGTCAATCCACGTGTATTATATGGGAATATGACCAGGTAAGACGGTATACTCCGACAGAATGAGGTAATGGCTCCGTCAGTCGTTGACTAGCGGGAATTGATAGTCCATCGACGATGTCATCCACGCCAGTTGCGGAATGCAGCAGTATTTATACCCAGATTTCAGCCAGCGGATGCTTTAGCTACTGTCGCATCGGCGGGAGCGGATTCACCATGCTTCCTGCGTCGCTTTCTCTTGCGTGTGGAAACAGGCTGTTCGTCATCGCCTCGTTTTCTTTTTTCACCAGCAGACGAAGCATCCCTAGATGGAAGTCCCGTGGCGACGTCGTTTCGAGATACCCTCGCATCCGTAGATCGTACAGTCTTTTTCTTTACACTAAGAGGATTTGGACCTTTGGGTCCCTTTTTTCGGCGGTGAGGATTGGACGACTCAACAGGCGGTTTGGCAAGAGCGGGTGCACCTAGAGCTTGTTTCTCTGCCTGCAACAACATTCAGTTATTGCATATGGAGTCGCTCATCCAGTACCTGAGTTTTCACTTCATGAGTTTTGTCGCTCGGGGGCTCGAGGATCATCACAGCACGGTTGATATGAATGATGGGGACGGCAGGAACGAGACGGAGTTTAGATCGAAGCGGTTGCAGCTGAGTAGCGACTACGTAGCGATGTTTATTGGTATCGCCTATAACGTTGTCAGAAGATGGGCGCGTTGAGAGTGTATTTCCCGACCAACTACGCTCGCTAGGCAATCTTCCCCTGGAATAGCTTCTCGGTGATTGCATTTCCGGCGTTCAAATGTTTTGGCAAGATCTACGGCTGGTTGCTGTGATTTCCCCTGAAGATAAAGTTCTTGTATGCAGCATTGTGTGATCACTGCGCCGGTTTAATTAACGCGAATGCTACAGACCGGAGGTAAGGATGGCCGTACTGAGCTTGACCTCCCCTTGCAGCACTGTGCTAAGCTGCTTTGGCAAGTCGATGTTGGACTCTGTAGCAATCCTACACATTTCGGAGTCAACTAGGCAGCGTAAGTTACCACAGGGCAAACCGCGACATGGGACCTACCTAGTACTTGGTATGGTTCCCGGAATCCAAATGAAATCCGGTACAGCGTCATGAGCTTGCGATATGTCTTGGCTCTTTTCTGCCTCATCTTTACCACTATCAATCCGATCACCCTGTATTTGCAGTGGAAATTCGAGTCGGGGGACGTGCAAGCTGAATTGTTTGGCTTTGTTGTCACCGACTACGACAGCACAACACTCCTGCAAGAGGCCATCCTTTGGTATCCAGGATGAAGCTTCTGTCGCTTTTCTTCCTCCTTGCGGGGTTAGCAAAGTACGCATTGAACTTATATATTTGGGATCATTCTTACGCTGCTGCCTAGGGTTGCTCTTGCTGTCGATTTACTTGGATACGTGCACTGGAATGATGTGTGCCCTAGTGAGCACTTACTCTGTCCCTAGTCCCCATGTCTAACGTTGGAATATTAAGACTACGAGGCGCTTGGTGCAACTAAGGTTCTGTTAGACAGCGGCAGATATTCTGCCAGGGTCACGCGAAGTGGCAATTTCTCTATGTTTGTCTTGCTCCTCTCCTTCGGGGTCTGTCACATTGATCCTGCGACTCGTTCCAAGCCCAGATGTTAGCCCGGGAGTGTATGTCCTATCGGTGCTCTCGCACGATTATGTATTTGAACAGGTATATTATCCCTCGTACGTTAACGCGACCGCGTCTCACACTATGCTTTGCCCAGCTCCGGGTCGACGTCTTTGATACACCGTCGCTACCAGAAATCAAATCCCATGTCTTCGGGTCACCCTTGTTGTCCTCTGCAGCTGTATCCCTTCCTTACCCGATTTCCTTGACTGCTCGAAGCAAGAACAACTACTTCAAGCCTCACGAATCCTTTAACTTGTTCCGCATGTTCCAGAACCCGATGATGATGCTCACCCTCGTGGTGGGGGTCATGATGCTGGCTATGCCTTATGTGATGGTGAGTTCAGCACAGAACCTCCGACTTTTCTCCATTCCCACTGAAACCATTCTTTGTACAGAAAAACTTGGATCCCGAGACGCTCGAGGAGATGAAGACTCAGCAAGCTAAGGTAGCTAACATGCGAAGCTCGATACAAAGCGGGGATATCAAATCTGGGTACGCGTTTCATTCGTTCCTGACGTATTGCGCGTGTTTATTGGGAAAAAGATTAAATGCCCTTGTTGCTACTGAGGAGCCGAAAAGTTCAACGTCAGTAGCAAAGTCCCAGGCTAGCGGTGGGTCGACGGTGCAACAGCGGAAAGCTGGAAAGGGTGGCAAACGACGCTGATGCCGTCATCGTGTGTGTTTATTTAAGAATGTTTTGGTAGGCCCTAGTTGACATATCTCTTGCATGAATATAGTACTCTTCTTTGTTGGGATCGAACGTTGAGAGTGCATAGTTATTGTCCCTTCACGCGCAAGCGGTCAGCGATGAATGAGGGGAGGCCTGTGTCGGTGAGCTCTTCTGTACGTATGCATCGCCGACGAGTTAATGTCGGTCATCTTTCTAGACAATCTGCTGCCAGATGCTGGTTGTACACAACGGTTGACGTATCGTGTTCGGACATCTTCAACTGTTTCACAGTCCTGAAAGCATTGCATGTCGTACTTAGATGGATATCGTGATAGGCCACCTTTGGGTAGCATATTCAAGGGCTACATAGTATGCATGTTTGATTCTGATGGGTTGAGTTCGAATGACACCAAGGTATTGCCATACACGACCCCTCCGAAGGATATCGGGCCACAGAGGGGGTGCTATCGCCCCAGTCCTTGCGCAGTACCCCATATGGCTGAACAGAGTAGGTTTTGTGGGTGTAGTTTCTTTGAGAAGCCTCGTGTGAAAGGACCCTGCACTCCCCAGCTGGCTTCCTTTCACAAATAAGTTGTGTAACCAGGTTGCATGGTTCTTCGCGCTGCGGAATATTCGACATGTGGTGTTAAGTGGGTGGTCATCACCGGGGAAACGTCGCCGCTATGTGCACTCAGAGCTATGATGGTACATCTCAGTGGGGCTACCGTGTACTATCTTGTAATGCGTCGGCGTGAATGTTTACCACAGCGAGCAACGGCTGGAATCTCCGCGAGCCCCGACGTGCTTGAGTTCAAATTCGCTTCGATTGAGCATTCTCGTTCAATCCATCACAAAGTTCGTTTTCTGGCAAAAAATGTCATGGACCCATGTCATCGTGCATCACATAAAACATCATCTATCTGATTCGCTTGCTTCGCTTCTGATATCTTCAGGATGTATTTCGTACAAGATACGTAAGATTAGGCTACTCGATGGTTCACCGACCCCCAGACAGGATAAACACGGCGCAACAACCCCACGCTCGCAGAACTCTACGGACCTGGTTTTTCCAGAGGACCAGCTGCACCAAATCGATAAACAAGACGCTCACTTTCAAGGATAGCTCGTACTCTTGCATCCCCCCCGTCTTCTCCTAGCTGGCCGTGTGCAACCGACAGAATAGGCACGTACTGCACATAGCACCCTTCCTCTCATTTGCCGCCGTAGCATGGGACCTAAATACCAGTCGACACAATCCGCGCACAGCCAGATTGAGTGGAATGGAGAATCTACCTCAACCAATATGTACGTTGTGGCCAATTAGCCCCATCTCGTGGATTCTCATGAACTCGTCTTGCTCTTGGTCGAATATGCGGCTGTACATATGTGTACTTTACAATTTGTCAGCCCGTCCGAGATAGATCCATTGAACGGATCCGGGTCGCGATACAAAGCAAACAAGCTGATCACTACCGGAGTACTGTTCCTCTGTGCTGTCTTCTTGTCTACACTTTTTGAAACCACCACGCATATCGTAAGCCAATGTCCACTCTCTTATGGGGAAAGGGCTCGTGTTCGCGAAGCGTGGAACGAGGAATTTCTTGCACAGGAACGCCTCCGGAATGAGTGGAGACGGGAGCAAAAGGTTCAAGAAAATCTCCGACTCGAATGGGCGCTCGAAGAAAAACACCATCAGGACGATGTGAAGAAACGACGGCAGAGAGAAGAAGAGTATGAAGAAAGTGTCCGGCATGAGTGGGAAAGAGAAATCCAGAGGCACTTGGAGCACCAGGAGGAAGAGCGGAAACAATGGCAGATTGAGGTGGATAATCACAGGCGCGAAATGGAGGAGCAACAACGTGAATGGCAGCGCCGGGTGGATGAGCATAATCAAGAAATGGACAGACAGCGTCTCGAGTGGTGGCACGAGGCAGAGGAACACCAGCGTGCAATGGATAAACAGCGTCGGGAGTGGAGGCGCGAGGTGGAAGAGCATGACCGTCGGGAGAAGGAGCGTAGGGAACACGAGAAGCAAGAAAGACAGAAGATGAATATGTGGTGGGGCCAGGTGGAGGCACATCACTGCACTACATACGCTACGAGAGAATATACAGCTATCCTGAAGAACCTCCCTGCAGATTACCCCTTCCGCGTGGAGGCCTGCAAGGAAACCCCACTGGAGGTCCACGGGGTGTCCTATTTGCCAATGACGTGCGAAGATAAGGTATGTTTTACACACCGGGGAAGAATCATGGATTTCAGCCTGAGTACTGATCGTTTCCTTTTTCATGCAGGGTCCCGGCTTGGTTATTGGCCGCTGGGAAGTGAATCAGAACGAGCCGGATTGCATGACATTCTGGAACTGGTACAAAGACAAGGTGAGAAGTAATACGATCTCTTACATCGATGTCATTACTCACAACTGGGCAGGGCTGTACTTCAGTGAGATCGGGCAAGAGGGTACCTGCCATTCTCGATCGTTTCGTAATACGCTCACATTGACATGATGTACAGCGCATTGAGCATTACATGGAAAACTTGCCAAGGGGTGGTGACTGGAGAGAATTTTGCGCCACTACTCCCGCCAATTTCCTTGGGATGCACTTCAGCGGCGCCCAGATATGCTTCCAAGAGGTCCTTTTATCAATATCTACATTTTCTCTGACTGACGGTAAACCTTGTAGAACCTCGGAACATATGGCCACTGGGAGGTTGAGGATCCCAGCTGCGACTGAGCTGGTTAGGGTTGCCAGGTGCAATGCAGTTGTGATACGCTTGCGATGGGTGGATGTCACATAAAGTAAGTTTGCAAATCGCAACGCATTTCCAATGAATTCACCCAAGCCGTGTATTGTAACAGGCTTCGAACTCTGTAAGATTAATCCTCGTTCCCAGGTTATGTACGACTAGTTCCGTGATTCCGCATAACGATTCTTCTGAAGGATGTCCCTCTTCTGTCTGTATGGCTATCAATGGGTAGTACTCAGTGGAGGTCCCAGTTCCCCTTTACTAGAAGGGAGAAATCGTTCCTCCAAAAGTGGGAACGCCCGCAGATACACGATGACTTGTGAACAGAGAAGAAAGGTCGTGATTCAGGCGTCGTTCCCGTCCGCAACTTTCCAACGGGTTTAAAACTATTCATGAGTATTGGACCACATCACCATCGTCGATCTGAAAACCATTACCTTCCTGTTGAACTTAGGTATAGAATGGTATCTGGACCCGTGAGCACCCTGATTGGTTGAAATCCAGCTGAGGACGGCGCAGGGAAACCTAAATGGTAAAGAAGTGAATACCAATACCCTCAGAGCACAGAAGTTACTAAGAATGTACTTGCTATTCATTTGCACCCCCACGTGGAGGCCACTGGTGATTCCAACCACGTATGTACCCCCGAATTTGGTCGTATTTATAGTAAGCACATACAGTTCAACCGAATGTCAAACAGGAGCTGCACGAGCTACATATGTAATCGAAAAGACGTCGCACGTAGGGCGACCATCCCAGTTCGCCGGGCTGCGAAAAATCGGTCAGGGCGCACGACACGCTAGGTAGATGGTTGGATTTTGTGCGATCTGGACGCTGCTGCGGTCAATGCTTGGTTGCCGTTTTGATCCAAATTGATATTCCTAACCGGTTCTGCTACGCCAAGTTGTCCTTGTGAGTCACTTTCTATCTCACATCGGGGTACTACGGCCCTGTAGGTGCTTGTCGGTCTTCTTGTATATCCCAGTGGAAGCAACCCGTTTTATCATCGCAGATCGATTTAGTATGGTAGCCTTGATGGTGATAGACGCCCTGGGACGAACTTCAACCACACGCACCTCTCACGACCTTTGTTTCTCGCTTACCTTCTTACTGCATTCAAGTGATATCTAGTTTCCACACACACTTGCAAGATCGACAGCATGACCCGCACAGGTGTTGCGGAAGACAAAATACTGCAGTACAAGATTACTCATGTATTTTGTCCTTTGCAACTTCCAGATGGAGACGACCATTCTCTTTCCAATGACCGTGCTCTGTCAGAAGAGACATACGCTGTAGCTCGTGCATATACCGAGTATATCAATGACCCTTCCAAAGTTCAGTGGCAGCACCTAGTTCACATGCTTCGCAACCTCTGCAATACCATGGCCTTCGAGGCATTAGA
>JADGIP010000073.1:0-48612 GCA_016618355.2 Astraeus odoratus | reverse complement strand
TCCCTCCAGCGTGGTTGCATTGCAGGCAGTGCACGTCGTAAACTGAGGGGGCAGACCAAGTGGAATGAATTTTTGGAATATGGTCCAAGTGCGGCTATAGTTTAAAATTCGTTCCAACTGCAAAATCCAAAATGCCAAATGTTGGAATGAAGTACGACCGCCCAAATATAGTCATCAAGAAATACCATGACTTATTAAGTATATTGTCTGCGTCACGAATCGGCTTTCTGGAATTCAACCGTAACAATGAGACACAAGGTCAGAAACGGAAGGGAAAAGGAGGCGGATAAAATAGAGCTGGGGGGAAGTAGTAGGACACCTTCCTATGAGAGCTGATTGATAGTACTTTGATGGTAGTGAAGACGAAGCTCAGTTGTCTTAGAGTATGGCGGCTCGTGAGCATTGCCATCACCGAGGAATTTAAACTGTAGGAGATTACGATTAGCAACCAGATCTTGTTTGAAATGAAAATGGGAGACTGACAACATGATTGCACTGGATATGATTGGGTTTTGGCACATAACTCTCATTTCTAGAAGCGGGTTAAATCCCATATCCTGTCAAGCGTTAGGTGGGAAAAAGAACAAGCATTATGCACATTGATACCACATCGGGAATGACGAAGGTAGAAAATGATGTAATAATGGCATCTCAGAGAACACATTCAGGAGGGGGAGAACTGGTACCGAGTTTAGAGGGTCATCGTATACAATGTTTAATTCAATAGGACGAGGCCAAATAGCGAACACGACGCAGATGCTATGGATAATGCTCCTGCATTCGTTGAGGTATAGACGGGTACATTACCTACATTTCGTGGCCGAATACTTGGACTCGAGAATAGTAAACACTTGAGTGATAGAATAGCGAAGGCATGTACGCATGCCAAAGACTACAGTAAGACGCATCATTAACCCCCATCGATAGTCCACCGACATGGCAGGAGTGGATTGCGTCATATAAAGAAAGAGGTAACATATCCGCACCTTGTAAAAGCTGAAGATAAGGTTGGGGAGCTCGTGGTAACGGAAACAGACCACTGCACACAAAGCAGCGTTTTCGGCGTGAATTCCTGCCAGTATTCGCACTCACAAAAAGTGCATCCTTGGGAACGAATGCCACATATCACTATTGTCACCAAGTCCCGAACTTTTCACTTATCATTTCAAATCCCCTGGGAAATTGGTAGGATAACGACCGTACCAAGGGGGTTTGTTCCGTGCATTGATGGTTGATACTCCAATAGCAATATCCTAGCATTCTCCAACAGCAACAACTGGCAGTTTCAAAGATCAAGCTGCACGGCGAGATGGAAATGGCGGGAATGAGTTAATCAGACGAGACCAACCTTTAAAGAGTTGGTGGGTAGCAAGTAGCCTAGGTGGACTTGCATCGAAACCATGCTTACCGGGACTTCAAGACGTTTCTTGTTTGGGCGTAGAATAGAATTTGACCCGCTAACGCGCCGTACATGAGGTGTAGGTAACTGGCGTCAAGGATAAAGCCAGTAGGATCGGATACTTCCTGATGGATGCCGGGAACGATAATCTGTTCAAAGCAGCGGGCAGTCAACATAGCCACAAAGGTATTCGAAGTGACCTTCGATGGTGCACCTCCCGGTGAGGGCGCTCACTTGATTAAAATACCTTAGAATTCGAATATGCAGGATGACGATAATTGTTCACGGTCCAGCGATTTGACAAGAGTAAAAATTTCTCACAGCATGTCTGGCTATTCATTTCTTCGTTGTCCAACAGTGTTAAATGCAGTGTGCGGACATGCATGTGCAGCATACCTCATCCTCAATTTACTGAACGTTGGTAGAAATGCCCGTCTTGCTTAAAGGGGCAGCATCCCACCTATTGCAAATACAGACTTCGACCGAGGCATTTACATACATGGAAATGATGCTGGACATTGCCGACCAGGCAAACTTAGTTCTTATAATGATTTGTAACCACATGCAGATCTCTGGCAGAAGGTACAGTCCTACTTGGTATTCACATCAACTCCCCATTCCGACCTCTTCTTTCTAGGTATACCCAACACTTCTTGCTCAGCTGAAGAACCTCATTGTGTAGCTTGAGGTGAACACGTTTCTTGAACAGCATAAACTGAGACTTACCAGTCACGTCTAACCAAGGGCGTGTGCAACGGAACTCAAGCGATGCTCAGTCCGCCGAGGATCTCTGTGAGTATACCATCGATCTCTTCAAGACCGAGCTCGTCACTAGATGTCAAGTCTCCAAGGCCTAGGTCTGTATCGGCCCTCTTGTCTGATTCTGTAGTTACTGTGGTCTCCGGGTTGGGAATGGCGCCAACCACATGAGCGATGACAAGAACAACAAATGAGATGATGAAGGTGGGTCGCATCTGGCACTGCAAGCGAGGTGAGCGGGCGTAAGTATGCTGTTGGCGGCGAACTGTTCTGGCTGATAATTTATAGGTTGTCGCCGTAGCAATTTGGAGTGCGGGATTACCAAAAGTCATTTTACTTGCGATCCAGTGTTTCGGCTATTCTTTAATAATTTACAATGTTTTGTGTTCATATAGGCGTCCGAATCCCTTCAGAAGATGAGGCAAGTGAAGTGCCTTGATTAGCATGCTTCCGTACCACCAAGTCTCAAATACATGCCATTTCCCTGTGGTAGGGCAAGGACGAAGCAGTCGCTTTTGTTCTACTCCAGATAAGCAATGGGAGGAGTTATCCTGCTCTTGGCAAAGTTTGATTTCGGATTTGGTTCACGGCCAACCGTCGGTATATCGCTTGCCGATGCTCTTCCTCATGATTTCTTGCATTCCCAATTCCAAATTGGGGTCGGCTGAGTCTCGGCTGAATGCGTTGAAATAGATCTCCCCATTACTGACATAGATGCTAGAGCGCTATGTTTGTGGGAGTCTAGTAACAAAATTTTCGACCTCGTCTACCTTGGGTTGCCTCAGGTGTTCACCTGACAAATTATTGCATGCCCGTCTGCATGTCCCTTTTGCTCTGAGCAAGGGCTATCTGTTTTCCTGCCGCAATATTGGGCGTTGCAATTTATTCAGATCGATCGCCCAACGCATAGACGATTGTCCACCATTTCCAGCACAACCCATCCAATTGCATCTGTGGTTAAACCTTACAGACCACTGAGGGATAACTCTGTTTATGCATTTCTCACTTGGTCCTCGGTCGTGTGTAGGTACTAAGCGTCGTTAATTGCATACACTTCCGCCTTCCTATATGTGGCTAATCAAACTTGAAATAGAAGACGCGAGGACTTCCAAACCAGAGATGAGAGTCATGAAGAAGTAGCCATGATGTGCTATGTAATAACTCGAAGTAACCAGGACAACTCTTTACATCGATATTACTTTACTCGTTTATAATGTCCCTAGTGTGCAGCAGTGCTCCACATCCTGGTTCTGCAGAAGAACCAAGAACACTTAAGTTGGTATGTTTGTAAATGTATCAGTGGATGCTCCACTTCCCCAGAAGCACCCGGAAACTGTGTATGAGGATAGCAGATCCCTAACCATTGATCTATGGCTTGAGTTTACGCTTCTCTATGGTCTGGCGTCATCCTTTCTATGAGAGCAAGTTCCTGGAAGCAGTGTACATCAAATCCCTGCCTCAAAGGCTGCCTGTAAGGGTGAATGCAATTTCACCAAGATTATTTCAGATAGGTCCTATGCTATGTAGGTTCCTTAGCCCCCTTTGGCAACTCAGATTCTCAAGCTCAGGTTCTCCCTAGTTTGTATAAATAATGAGACTTGCATGTGAAAGAGATAAGATGGACTTTCGAATAGGGTTCTGAGTCTCACGGTACATAGGACCATCAAAAAGGCATACTGGGGACCGTCAAGCATCTGACCAAACGCTAGATGCTAATTCCTTAACCAATGCCAACTTCTTCTTCATATCTCCCATTCCGAGCAAATTTCCTTCTTCATGAGAGGCAAAACCACACTGTGGAGAGACACAAATCCTCTGCAGTGCTTGCTCCTCGGTTTCTCCAGTGCCGCTAGCCATGATTCCCGCCGCCTCCAGCACGCGGGCCTTCAGGAGTTCCTTGTCTTCCAGTTCAGGGAACTTACTCGTCACAAGTCCAAGTACGACGGACTTGTTCCTGGGAAGACATCGTAGTGGTTCGAACGTCCCTTTACAAACCAATTGAATCCTAAGAACTCTATCATACACTCTACTCACCAGCACGTTCAGTGTCATATTCAAGGTAGTAGCAGTCAACGTTAATCTCGTTGAACAGTTTCACCGCGATGGCATCGTAACCCCCCTCGGAGAAATGGATAGAGTGTCGAAAGTTACCCCGGCAGAGGTGCAGACCAATGGTCATATCCTTAGGACGATCCTTAAGACAGTCGTTGTATAACTGCATGTAGCGATCCAACAGTGCATCCGAGTCTTCACCGGCTTCTTTCATGCCTTTGAGCATCGACTCGGCACAAAAGTATGCGAGGAGCGGATCATCGATTTGAACGTTGCGAAGGCCTGCAGCATAGAGTATCTCAAGTTCACGTCTGTAAGCAGCTGCGATATCATCAAAGTATTCATCTCGGCTTGCGTATACCTCGGGTTTGAATGCATGCTCGCCTATGCTGTGTCACATTAATACAACCATCCAGTCAAAGGAGGCATACCGTGACGCAGATGGAACCACTCAGGAGCAGCCAGGGTAAGTTTAATATTCTTTTGCTCCTCGGGCCGCACGAGAGCTTTTAAAGCTTCGAATTGCGGGAGGTAACCGGACTTGACATGCTTAATCTTCCCAGTGCACAGCGTCGTCCCCGCAGGCTTCGTATCTAAGAATGCGTGAGAAGGAAGGTGGTGAGTTATGGGAAAAAACATACTGTTGGCAACGAAAGCTTTTATATCAGGAACGTAGAGCTGGACGGAAGCGATTCGTTAAGTGGACTTCGTGCTGCATCCAGAAAGTACCTTGAAAATCTCGAGAGGTGGATCATGAACCTCTGTACAGAAAAATCAGATTGAAAGCTAACGTCGTTCGCAGATATTTACCTTCAAATCCCTCAAGGTGATCGAAGAACCCATCGTAGAACCTAACGGGAAGGTGAACCAAAGCCAACGATCACTGCGGTGTGGAGGACAAACATGTGACGTCTACCCATTAAGTTAGCCACAAACCCAGCACGATAGATAGATAGATAGATATCCACTTACCTGTATTCACCATCAGTTAAAGTCTTCATACCAACCTCCCTCTGCAAGCAGATAGCCTCTTCTATAGCCTTATCTTCCAACCTGCGCAGTTCTTCGTACGTAATAGTCTTGTGATCAAATTCCTTTCGAGCCTCAAGCAAATAGTCGGGTCGCAGGAGCGAGCCTATGTGCTCAGCGCGGAAGGGTGGGCTGCTCTTGAAGGACATCTTAACGAAACTGGGGTACTGGGCGTGGGAGGTCGGAGTGACATTACACGGCTACTTATATGAAGAACTTGAGAATGGACTTCCAAAGCCATGGCAGTGATTCCTCACCTGGGAATGACGGGAGCATTTGGCTCTTCTCGCTATCCAGAGGGCGATGATCGGTCATGAAGGAGTACCCCACGTCAGAAAGCTATAATAAACATCGCGTATGTTAATAGAGTTGTGTTATCATTCCGCTCTCATCCATACTAGCTGCAGTACACCATGGAGTGCGTGGTTCCCTATATACCGCCAAACTGGCAGGAGGTTGTGGCAAGGTCGTACTTAGTGGCCATGATAGGGGCCTGTGGGGGGTTCTTGCCACAGCCTAACGTAGCTAGCGTTCTAGCAAGGATACAGAAGTAAGTTTCAATCTCAGAACGTTCGTGCCGGCATGGAATCAGGGTATACTGCACCTCTTCTAGCTCCCCGACTCGGGTTCTGCCGGAAGAATCTCCAGAACTGACAAAGTAATCGGTTCTGCCATTTAGCAGAACTAAATTCGCCCGGTTAAGTTGTTTACAATACGTCTGGGGTACTCGTAGTAGATACTACAGTTCTTTATTTGTAAGATAAAACCAACTAATGACATAAATGGCTCTGTCACGTATACCTATGACAACGTGCTTGGCCTTTCGACAAGCTACTCGGCATTGCTGACCCTCGTTCTACCAACCTGGTGCTGTCGGATGTGACAACAGTTCCCAGGATGGCAACGACCAAGCCCCTTTCCCGGCAAGGTTTCTGTAAAGGCCTACATGTATTGGTGCCACCAACCCTGCTCCATTCCAACCACCCCAGCAAATGGGCCTGGAAATCGACTACCTAGGCCACCAGTGCAACATGTTGTAAATTTTCATCTGGTCATATCAATGTTGACGGCTAGCATTGGTAGAGCTACATGTATTCAGTTATTCTTAGTGCTCATCCACCGGTGTCATCACGATGATACAACCCTTTGAGTCATCGAATTCGTAGCAAACGATTACGCCTGTACAACCCCGGAATGGGCTAGCACCCTCACACAGGCTCCCCACCTGGTTTCCAACCTGACCCTCATCTTGAAGGAGTACCTTGCCTTGACTCTGGCTACATTGCATCATACCAGGGGTGGTGCGATCTCCTGACCTGATTTGCACACGACATTACGCTTGGGAAAAACAATGTTCCACTGTATTCGTCAGAATCAATTAACACCATGCTTAGAACATTCTCACAAATTGAATTACTACAGACCACACTGTCGGATTTTAAAAGACTGAATTGCATAGAACTCAAGCGCATAAGTACCATATGGGACCAGCGCAAAATAATACCCTTCTGTCACCAACCAAAAGTCCGAGCATCTTGCGAAGCGGTAATCATTTAGGACCTTAAAAACACAGGGAAAATACAGTTGGGGACAAGCGAAACAAAAAAAATTACTGTCGCCGAAAAACAGGAGGAAGCGGTGATGTAAAAGGTACTCACCTGGTAGCGTATAAGACAACCATTACGTGACGGCTCCTCTGTTGACGCTTCGCTTCGTACTAGATTCTCAGGTGCGATAGAGCTAGCGGAAGTGTTCCGCTATCATGAATGGATGTACCAAGGGTCCTCACACAAGGAGGAAACAGTTTGTGCAAGGGTAAACAGTTTATGCAAAAGGGTGGCGGTAGTTTGCGGAAGGGAGTAACAGTTTGCGTAAGAGGCGGCTTATGAAGGGCTATTTTGTTCAAGGGGAGGGTTGGTTCATGCAACGAGTATGGGTGGTCTGCGATTCGTGTAACTTAGTAGGCATATGGCATACTGTCTCAAAAAAAAAACAGGCCTCAGGTTTGAATACATATACTGTGTGATATTAATGTAACCTTCCAGTCAAAGTCGGTCAAAGGAGGCATACCGTAACGTAGATGGAACCACGGGGTCAGCCAGGATAAATTTAATGTCCTTTTTGCTCCTCGGGCTTAACGTGTACCTTTAAAGTTTCAAATTATAGAAGGTAACCAGACTTAACATACTTAATCTTGCCTGTGTACCATGCCATCCCAGCAGGCTTCGTATCAAGAATGCGTAAGAAGGAACATGGTAAGCCATGGGCCAAAAAGATATTGAAAGCTCTTATATCGGGAATGCAGAATTGAACAGAAACGAAGACCAGTCATTGAATGGACTTCGAGCTGCATTTAGAAAGTACAAAATCTCGGGGAGTGGATCACCTCTCCACAGAAGATCCAAATCGAAAACTGACACCGTACACAAATATTTTACCTTCAAACCCTTTAAAATGATCGATACATTCATCGTATTAGAAGATGAACCAAAGAAAAGCAACCTTATGACACAAGGACAAGCGTGTAACGTTTACCCAGTAAGTTAGCTACACGCAACATAATGAAATTTCACTTACCCGTATTCACCCTCAGTCAAAGTCTACCAACCTTCCTCTGCGAGCGATAACATTTTCTAGGCATTATCCTCTAAACTGCCTAGTAATACTTTTTGATCAAATTTCTTTTGGGCGGGTCACAGTAGTAAACTTATGGGCTCACCGAGGAAGGGTGGGTCGCTGAAGGGCGTCTCGAGTTCAGGGTCAGAGCTCCAATACACGGTCACAACTCGAGAATCAAGTTGTAGCAACGCCATAAAAGGATCCCTCTCTTCCGAGAGCACTACGAGGTGGAAGGAAAAGGGCACTTGGCCCTTCCATTTATGCTCAGGTGCACCCATCGCGCAGAGCGGTAGTCGGTCACAACAAGCGCTCCACCTCGGCACAGGCCTTCATTACCAGATGAACGGCGTCGAGAAGCTATGGTTATAGTTTTGCCGGACCTTCGTATGTAGCTGCGCGACGCCACACAGGAAAATGAGCTTCCATTGTATGCTAAGATTCCAGTCTGGCGCTGAATAAAGCACTGGTGCAAAGAATAATATGGGAAAGGGTGTTTGTTAGGATGTAAGATTAAACGCGAGGGGCTTGGAGTTATTTAGCAGCTGAAACGGCAATCAATCGCGTTCATTTCTTAAACACACCAACTAGGCGACTTACAGATTTGAGGGGGTACTGTACGAGGCGACGACCTGCTTATGCGGATGTAACGATGAAGACAATATATGTACTCTTACTCCTTCATTTCCCAGCTCACACCGCAACCACAGCCGCCCTTCGCCTGAGGATTACCCACTACTCGAAAAGAGCTACCGATGAGTTCTGTTGCGAAGTCAATGGTCGACCCATTGATCATGGGTAGTGAGACAGCATCAATATACACATTCGACGGTCGGATTTCGGGATGCATCAAATGACTAAACGAGTGAAGAGGCTTAGACGCTGCGTAGCGTATTGAGGTGGTGATAGTACGTACTAATCCCCGGGGACCCGCTGAGCCGCAAGAGCCATTTTGTACTGGTATCCATGACACCCTCCAGACTCGACAGAGATACGAAGTGCTGCATGTGGATTACCTTCTCGAACAGAAATCGTTCTCAATTGCTAGACAAGATATAAGCGGATTGTAGTGATACTTGAGACGAAGGATGGCACACTTCTGCAGCACGATCCGTGAGTACGAGGTAGATCTGTTCTTCGGGTATCAGATCAATCTCAATCTCAACCTCTTCTAGCTCGCTCTCCGTCGGTGATGTTAGAACTATTGCGCGGGATTTCGAGGTGGAGGCTTGCGAAGCGCCGGAAGAAAGCCAGCGGTTAAATCTTCCGGGAGTCCTGCCTTTTCGATGCAGTAAGGAGGCATACGAGCATGCTCTATAATGCAATACGGGGAGAGTGAGAACACCCGGACGGAAGATGGGCTTGCGGAGGTGAGAATGTATAACCTGCTTCCAGCACTGTGATGACCGACTAAGTCGTACCAGTGTGCTGACACTCGCAAGTCCGCTCATTCGTCTTCTCCTCTTCTATGCCTATACGATAGTCGGTGATGAGGCCAGGACTGGACATTGCAATAGGATGTATCCCATGGCACGTGACTCAGCTCATAGTGGCAACCTCAAAGTCCGTTCCCAGCCACAGCTTCATCGACAATGTCTGCAACGTCCAAAGTCTCGTTTACAGTCCGTCGTCCTACACCGCTCTCGCGGCCCTCGTCGTCGGGTCCAGATTCGGATGGCCAATTCAAGGTGCCTGCACTACCCCGTCATCTAACGGGTACGAGATCCACTACGGGCAGCCCGTTGGCAGGCTCTCGAGAAGGCTCGGACGATGACGATGAAGCAGGGATAGTTTTCTCCAATGGAGTGGACCGTAAACAGGGTGCCAATGAGCCTGGTTCAAGCGACGGTGACGATGCAAGTATAGAGGAAGAGCTCGTCACAGAATTTGACCAATTCAGTGTCCAGCGGTGCGTCCACTCCTGTCCTGCTCCACGTTCTGGTGAGATTGAGCTCACAGAAGTTTGTGCATATAACCCATATATTCCCCCTTATCTTGGGTGGTACAGTCTAAGCGATAAAAAAAGGAAAGCCCCAGAGCCTGCACTGGTCATACCTTCTCTGCCAAACCCTGATTGGCGCGAGGCAGCGCGCAGAAGGCGTGCTGGTGGTGGCCCACCTGTTACACGTTCTCAGCCCTCGTTTGTCCCGGAAGCGGCGCGTGCTACTACAGGTGCAGATGGAAGTGTAGGCGGCCTTGGAACAAGGGATACTATTAACTCTGGGCCACAACTCGTCGGCTTGCAAGTTAATAAGCGCCTTAAAGTGCCACCTAATGAACGAATCATAGAAAGCGCAGAAACGACGACGATCATCGGGCGTGTGGACGAGGAAAAGATGGAAGTTGAGGAAACGGAAGACCAGAGGGCAATTCGTGCCCTCCTCGCTGGCGAAGATGACACTTTTGTCGATATCAATGCTATCCCTGTTCCGGCACTCACGGAGACCGACGCGCTTCGACAGGACGTCGAGATGCTACCAGACAGTGCAACCGTAGAAGACTACGCTCGAGTCCCTGTGTCTGCCTTTGGCCTTGCCATGCTTCGTGGCATGGGTTGGGCTGAGGGAACAGTAGCATCCAAGTCTGAGAAAGGAAGAAAGCATGGTCTTGTTGAGCCCTACCTGCCCCAAGCCCGCCCCGCCTTACTGGGGATCGGCGCCAAAGAGCAGGAAGCAATGGATGATGGGTCCGGGAAACACAAAAAGCGGTTCAAAGATAAACGTTATATCCCAGTCGTGAGAAACGAGGGTGATGAGAGTAGTGGCAGCAGGTCTGGTACGGTCTCAAGAAGAGCTTCCAGATCACCATCTCGCAGGGACCGGGACTATGGCAGGGATCAGTATGATGATGGCGATCGCAAGGATGATCGTGACCGCGACTACAGTGGGCGCAGGAAAGACAGGGACTATGAAGGGAGAAATCGTGACCGGGATAGAAAGGGAGATTACAACGACCAGCAGAGAGAAAGACGGAGGAATGACGATGACCGTGACCGTGATAGGAGGAAGGAAAGGGGTGAACAAGACTACGAATCGCGCAGACGGAGAGAATACAGAGAGGAGAGGTCGAGCGACCGCGATGGACGTACCCGCCGCCGAAATAGAGAGTCGTAAGGTAATCAAGCAACTGCACATCTGTACAATCCTGTTGTATTGACTGAAGTTTGCTGTGGTGGAAGCTACCCCGTCATTCGTCTGTCACCAGGTCACCGGCGCATTATACTGATAACTGGAAACCAGCTGGAAATTGTGGTCCTCAAGATTGCCAACAGTTATTTTATTCTTGATGCACTGGATCCAGTGTTGTGCCCCTATTTATGAACGTTTTGAAGGATTTTCAGAAGGATTTTCATACAGACGTCCAATTCACTTCAGAAGGTAGAGCATCGTGCATTCCTAGTGCTAGAAATGGCTGTCCATGTTGCTTGCAGTCTACCGTGCAGCTGCATAATAGAAGTCGAACTGCCTGTGACTCTGGACGTTATTGAGGGCACCTTCTGCTATACTTTGCTGTAATTTTGTCTGGAAACGGTATTCCTCGAAATCATTTGGCACTCCATTTCGACTCTACACGCGGATTGGATACCCCCCAGGCCATGTCTTACCCCACCTATTCACTCCGAGAAGGATGTCAAGGACGACGTGTGCCTCATGGACAGGGATGAAGATCGAAGGCACGGGTAAGTCGCTGCTCTGTTCATGCTTGTGCATGTATCTCGCTTCTGATATTGCCTATCAGTACAACGGAACGACGCTTCTATAGATATGGCTAGCATGCATCCTACCACCACTAACTGCGTCACACCCTCTGAGAATACCACGCTCATCAGGCGGTCATCGCCCCATCCCTTGCTGCACAAACCCTCTCCCCTCCAACCACTTGGTCACGGCTAACGCGAAGAAGGATGGAAAGTCCGGGCCAAACTGCAGCCTATCGAGACGCTTGAACCCCATCGGTTGATCTGCAGTCCTTCGCCAAGAATTTGGCTGGAACACTGAGCAAACAAGACACTTTTAAGACCTGGATTCGTCACACAATTAACCCTTGTATCACAACCCAAAGCAGCGTCGTGTTTGAACCACCCCATCCAACTTTCACTGGGGTCTGCAGACTTCAGGTGCCTCATAATAACTGACCTGTCTCTTAAGGGCTCGTATTTATTCCTTAGTGGTGTCCGTGTGAGCAAACAGAAACGGTCCTTATGATATCATGTCCGCTCGCGCAGCCTCCGTGCGGGAACTTCAAACGTGTGCCGATACGAGCGGCGACTGTTGATCTGGCCAGGCTTAGGCTATGCCACAACACTGCGGGAGTGACAATCCATGTCCCGTGCTTGGCCTTCATATGAATCAGTGTTTCATTGACCGCTTGACTCTTTGCAGCACTTTCACTACTGGTCATCGTCGCTAGTTCCTACCATTCAAACCCATAATAAGTTATAGTCCGAACGATATGCCGTGGTTCTGTCGACCACATGGATCCTATCATCTGGACGTAACGTCAAATATTTTGGCAGCGAGTCTTTTTCTTCCCCAGATCGACTATCTACGGTCTCTCCACCTGTACCTGTAATTTAAACACTAAATACACCTTAGCTAGACGGATTCCGCTCCTCTGACTCACATCCCGAATTGAAGCTCCTGGTGGCCGCATATCTCCGTTGGCCAAGTAGGGTATATGACCGCTGGCTCCGCGCGAAGAACAACCAGGATAGCGGTGATGAGGTCCATTACAGCGTCGTGACACTGCCTTCAGAACGACGATAATAGCAAGGGCCGGAGATTGAGCGTTGAACGGGAGCTGTCTGCTCCGCTGTATGTCCATTTAATCAGCTTCAGTACGGAGACCGGATAACCAGCGGATGGGTGAAATCACGAGGTATGACACGGGGGACAGTGGACAGTGGACAATAATGCTGTCGAGCCAGGCAGGATCCGAGTGATAGACGCTGACAGATTCCACACTTCCAATCCTAGGCTGCTCAGCTGCATCAAGGGGGTTAAATGTGAGTGTTGGACGGTACCCCTCACCACCTACCCCTCTGTATCATCTTTTGTGTGGTCCGTGTCGCCGCGTGCAACGATGACCGACCCAAGGACCACCTTCCATCCAACAACACCGTTGTCTGGTCGAACCTTTGCAAACCAGGACAAGTTACCGAAGCTCCCTGTTCCACCTTTGGAGGATACCTGCAAACGTTACCTGAGAGCTCTTCGTGGATTACAAGATGACCGCGAGCACGCTGCAACTACCCGCGCAGTACAACGCTTTCTTCAGGGAGAAGGGCCCCAACTTCAAGAGCGTCTGAAAGAGTGGGCTGCAGATCGAGCGAGGTGGGTCGAAATGCGTTAAACCGCTGTGCGGCACTCATCCCAATCATATTCGTTCAGCTATATCGAAGACTTTTGGTGAAGTGCCTCGTGGCTCTATGTGCCGGGCCGGAGACTGACTCTTGCTCTTACCAAGGTACGAAAGCTACTTGTCCCACAGTGATCCCGTTGTTCTTGCCTTGAATCCATTCTTTGTCTTGGAGTACGTCGTCATAGTGGTTCAGCGGCCAGGAAGTTCTGCGATCTGACCTCCTTCGGTAGGAATGATCCAACACCAGATCGCGGGTCACAGCTGCCGCGCGCAGCCTCACTCATCATCTCGTCCCTCGGCTTTATACATGACCTACGCCATGGACTATTGGATCCTGACACTGTCCGTGGCCGTCCGCTGGACATGGATCAATATACGCGGTTGTTTGGTACTGCGAGAATACCCACCGAAGTAGGGTTTGTTGTCTTGTGAGGTTTGTACGGCAACTAACCACTACCATAGAGAGGGTGCAGGATGGTCGTGAATGACGAAGCACGCCATATCGTAGTGCTCCGTCGAGGACAGTTTTGTGGGTAACTTGCATTGTCATTGTAGCAGTTATCTCCTAATATACATCACAGATTGGTTCGACGTACTTGACGACGAAAATCGTCCGTTGTTAACAGAACGTGAAGTGCTCCGGAACCTCCAAGCTATCGTACAAGATGCTGATACGACACCTATCACCGAGGTGCCACATGACACACGCGCATTGCATACTTGTCGCTGACCCGCAGCACAGGTCGCCCGCAAGGCTATTGGTGTTCTGACAACCGAAAACAGGAAAACGTGGTCATCCTTGCGACGAGCACTTTCTGAGGACAGAACCAATGCAGACTGCCTTCGTCTCGTTGACGATGCCTTGTTTATCGTATGTCTCGATGATGCTGCACCAGCTCGTGGCGAGGTTGGAGGGCCAAACTACAGGCCTGGGGAAGGAGAAGATCTTGCAGCTCTATGTTCCAATTTCTTGTGCGGGACGTACGATCTGAGAGAGGGAGTCCAGGTCGGTACGTGTACCAACAGGTGGTATGACAAGGTCCGCCCTTCTCTAGACTGTAACGCCAGCACTGATGAATTTCGGAGAACAGCTTCAGATCATTGTCTGTGCCGATGGGGCAGCTGGAATCAACTTCGAACATACCGGTGTCGATGGCCACACCGTCCTTAGGTCCTAGTCTCCTGGATGAGATGCAAATCCTACTACTGACCACCTTGTCTATAGGTTTGCGGCAGACGTGTACACGGAGGGTCTCATGCTGCTCGCGCGCTCGATCAATCCCTCTGCACCCACCCTCTTCCATGCCCCCCTCTCCCCTTATGCTAAGTCATATAAACCAGCGAAAGCGGGTCCCAATGGCAGATATGCTTCCACATCCCCCTGTCACGAATATGCTACAGTGCCGGCTAAGCTTATGTGGACGTTGACTCCGTCGATCCGGGTCGGCATTCGCTTCGCAGAGACACGGTTGAGTGACCTTATTTGCCAAAATGACTGTCAAGCGCTGGTATTTAAAGGATATGGAAAGAACTTTATTACCAGCCATGGTTTTAGTCCTGACGCATTCGTACAAATGGCGTTTCAAGCGGCGTACTTTGGACTCTATGGTATATTGGTTACTGTCATCCTTGGCAGGTTAAATTTGACATGGCTTTAAGGGAGAACGGAGTGCACGTACGAGTCCGCGATGACTAAATCCTTCTTACATGGGAGGACTGAAGCCATCCGGACGGTGCAGCCGGAAAGTGTGGACTTCACAAAGGTATCTACATGACCTCAGCTACTGGACCCTAGTCTTACGAGCGGGTTGCACTGCTAGATATTTTTCTCAGAGGCATCTAACGAGGAAAAGGTCAAAGCTTTACGAAAAGCCTGCGAACGCCATGTTGCGTTGACCAAAGAATGTAGTCAGGGTCTAGGTCAAGATAGGTTAGATATCTTTTGCATGTTGACGAGAAACAATATGATAAAACGTCACTTCAGGCACCTTTACGCACTTTATTGCTTGCAGCGACGTCAGCTTAGCGGCAACTTGGACCCACTCCCCGATGACCCGCTTCCAGAAGAGGAGAACGCGGTGCAGACAGCGCCATTACCCTCGATCTTCACAGATCCTGGATGGGGTCTCCTCAACACGTCTATACTGTCGACCTCGAACTGCGGAAATCCTGCACTTCGCCTTTTCGGTTTTGGCCCTGTTGCTGCAGATGGATATGGACTTGGATACATCATCAAGGAGAACGGTATAAGCGTGTAGGTTTCCCTGTATTCCCCCCTTTTCCTTTTATCGATACATTGTCTCCAAGTGTTGCATCCTCGAAGCATCTACAAACTCGTCGGTTCTTGGACACGCTGCAGAGTTACTTGCATGAAGTGCAACGCATACTTGTCCAACTGTACTTGTCTGCCAACGAGCGCCCAGCTCCATTTGTCGACCACTCGGGAGTGCTCCGTGACTCCAAGACGGGTCGGCCCATCCACGGAGCAAGTAAATCGGACGAGGGGATCGACGGGGATTATGAAGATACCATGCGTACGTGCCTGTCGAGCTTATCCAGCTGTAGTGCGACAGTGACGTGACTTGGCCTGTGCTCCCAGCGGGTTATTCCTTCTTTGACAGCGGAGATATAGAGCTCCTTGGTGGCCGCAAGCGCAGTCCCTATGCGAATATTGGTGTGTTTCTAATATCTTTCTGATCACCGACCAAGCGCTAATGTTGATGCCATCGATAATCTGGCGTGCACACAGGAAAAGTCATTCCGTTGTCCGATTACTGATGGAAACAATGTTGCGTTGCCGGTGAATTCTTGTAGATTAGTTACCCTGGCTGCATTTTTCTCAGCCTGCACGCCTGGGGGCTCCATTGGTTGGTATGCTGTGGATGGGCCACGTATCGTGTACGAGTACTGATCCACGCCAAGTTGTGTAATGAATGTGTCTATCCTATGAGCCAGCAGGCAGATAAATAAATAAGCGACAACTGAGATAAACGATGATATCAGCGTCTTCATCATCTCCCTCGTCATTCCCACCCTTTCCTTGACCACCACCAACTCATCCTCGTCTCCCCCTGCGTCAGTCATGTCTGCTCAGCACGTCCTCCCTGATCTCCCCTACCCCTACGATGCCCTGGAGCCTTACATCTCCAGGCAGATCATGGAGCTCCACCACAAGAAACACCACCAGACCTACGTGAACGCTCTCAATGCAGCTGAGACTGCCTACGCCAAGGCAGCGACGCCAAAGGAACGCATCGCCCTCCAGGCCGCTCTCCGGTTCAATGGTGGTGGTGCGTATCGTCTCGCAGCGATGGTTTCGATGATCTCCCTTATCTTATCACTTCTCTGGTCGATGTACTATCTAGGCCACATCAACCACTCGCTCTTCTGGAAAAACCTCGCCCCCTCCGCAGCGGAGAACAGGGGCCACGGCGGCGCTCTGCGGGACGGTCCCCTGAAGGAGGCCATCCACCGGGACTTCGGCTCTCTCGATGCCTTGAAGAAAGAGTTCAATGCTACCACCGCTGCCATTCAGGGTTCCGGATGGGGCTGGCTTGTACGTTGGCGTTGACTTCGGCCCGCGGTTGATATCTCTTATCATTGATGTATCGCGCAGGGAGTGAACCCCACCACCAAGCGTCTTGAAATTACTACCACCGCTAATCAAGACCCCCTCCTGTCCCATGTGCCCATCATCGGTGTTGATATCTGGGAGCACGCCTTCTATCTCCAATACCTGAATGTCAAGGCTGATGTGGGTGCCCTTTGGTCGCTTACAAGTGCACAGGCTGACGGTCGTCGTACAGTACTTGAACGCTATTTGGTACGTTATCAACTTCGAGGAGGCCGAGAAGAGGTTCTTGGAAGCTGTTGGTGGATCCAGGCTGTGAGGACTATGTATATTAGGTTGACAGCTGCGACCGAGAAAAGAAAGAGTCAAGAAGTGAGGTCACAGTCGTGTATGTATCCTATTAAGCGTAAGCGGAGGCAATCACTTGCTATGGTTTCGGATTACCCGTTTGGTGTGTGCATATGATGGAAAGGTCGGTCTCCGTCTCACTCATTAGCTAACGTCTAACCTTAGGCGGCGTGCTATCCATCACTAGAGTTTACTGCTTTCGGTGACTGCAGATTCATTTGACCGTAAGCGAGCGAACACCGGCTGAGACTTGCCATGAGGGTTTAAATAGTAACTCTGGCCCCCATCGCCACTTCACTAACCCCTTCACTAACATGAATTCTTAAGATTTAGGCAGTCCAGGCCGGCCCGGCATGTCTCACGTACGATTTGCCCTGCTTGTGGGTCCATGACTCGGGCTAAGAGACAGTGGGACAAACGAACGTCCAGTTCCATCTAAATGAACCATTGCAAGCATTCCGGGGGGTGCTATCGTGCCCAGTCTGACAAAACAGCTTCTCTCATAAGTGAAGCGTATCAGTCCCCTCTGAAAAACCGGGGGCATGCATCACCAACTCGAAATGCCCAGGTCGAAATGACGGCATGTCAGCCTGCTCACCACATGCTCGCTGTCATGTCCTCTATGGTAAAATTGTTGGCAGTTTCCTCGGCACCACAGGTATGTAAAACATGCGTTTGGTTTCATACCTGAGTGGGTACATATAAAGTCTGGCCCTTGATTCAAGTCCATTATCGCTCTCCCCTGAGCAGGCTCAAACTATTTCGGGGCCACTGTCGAAAACTGCAGTTGCCCCTCCCCTCCCTCTCTTCATTTTCAAGGACTGTCTCAGTAGATGGTGGATTCGGGCAGCTCGAGCACCGCAGGCTTATTGCTCCGGTTTGCAATAGTGCTGAGTACAACCTATGCGCTGCACATCACCATGACTCCACCCTACCCACCTCCGAGCGAGGAAGAGAAAAGGGAAGTGTCTGCGGTGGAGCGCAATTCCGTTCCCATCATGAATTTCGTGATTCACGTATGTGCTACATGTTAGTCCATCGTCTAAGAACTCACAGTCGGTAGCTCTCCCACAAGCTTCCCGGTATTGTCGAGGGTATATTTATCATCCTGCGACTGGTAGCCGGCGACCTGCACGATCATTTCCTGGCTGGGAAATGTATCGACAGACTGAGCCTTACCTCCTCGGCCATTATTGGGAGTATCGTCGTTCTAACGGGGCTGCTCATTCGCGTATGGTGTTACCGTACGTTGGGGCGGTTATTCACCTTCCAACTGGCGCTCCTTTCAAAGCATAAGTTGATCACAACCGGTCCATATGCTATCGTGCGCCACCCGTCGTATACCGGTGCTATGCTCGTCTTTGCTGGAACCACTTTAGTTTACGGGACACGTGGATCGTCCGTATACGAGTGCAGCATGGCATATAAGGTATGGGCACCCACCTGGGCACTCATGGTAGTTGCCTCGTACGCACTTTTGCTGGAGAGGTGTATTAGGGAGGACAATTTACTCCGATCAGCGTTCGGCGAGGAGTGGGAGATATGGAGTCGGCGCGTGAGATGGAAACTTGTCCCCTGGTTGTACTGAGCATGGCAGGTGAAACACCTGCGTCATGCGCTCCATGTTCTATATACATAGGCACTGTCGTTGATAACGGACATTCCTTACATGTAAATTTGTCCTCGATCCTGGATATGGATCCATTCGTATTCGCAGCGCGTACTAGGAAGGGTGACGGACAGAAGCCATGCTATTAAAAATCGAGGATGGGGAATACGTTTGTGCTATCGCTTTAGACCTATGTTGCCCCTGGAGAGTGCATGAAGAAAACAGGAACATGAAAATCGAGCAACAAAGCTCACCTGTTTACCATAGCTAGCCTGTGAAGTCTCTCCTTCTCCACTATCGCCTTACTCTCCCCTTGTAGTACGCCGATCAACTCCCTAGCTAACCGTATGTCTACCGACTTCCCAGGTCTCGATTCGCTCGCCGCCAAAAGCGCCTTTACGCCCGCATGGATACGTTGTTTCTCTGTCAGCGCGTAAGGAACCTGCAGTGTCTTGGTTCCGTATTTGTGAGATCCCAATTTTACGGCCGGAGACACGGCCAATACAGCTTCTCGCACAATAGGCATTGGCGGTGCGCGTGTCGAGGTGTGAATATGTAGCAGGGTTCGAGAGACGAGGCGGGTTGCCTTGGAGCGATGGCCGTTCTTTTGAAGTGCCGATGTCAAGTAGTCGAGGAGTGGGTCGTTGGCAGGAGGGACGAACATGTGAGCGAGGGGGTCATCGGCAGTACTGCCGAGTGCAGAGGTTGTAGGCTTAGTTGTAGACTGTGATGACTGCACAGTAGGCGTTGTTGAAGGTATGTCACTGAGGTTGAGACCTGTGGTCGAGCCTACGAGTGCGTCCACCATCTCTGCAGCCTTTGCAAGTGTTTCTTTGTCGGCGGAGGAACTGACATAACGGACTGCAGTGGTACCTGCGCCAACTACGGCAGAGAACCGTGACAAACCCGTGCAACGTCCAGGCGATGGCTTCGTGAACCGGAGGGTTATTGCGGCCACTTGGCGGACATTCATGTTGTCTGCACCGTCCTCAGCCGCGTCGAACAAGTATTAGTCGGGATCGTCTGTGGCGGTGCAGAAATCTGCTACACGATGGGTGGCTGTGTCGCAGTCGAGCAATAATATGTTGAGTGCAGCGGTCGTCGGGAACGCTGGAGGCCATCAGCTGCGCTCACTTTGCAAGTGTCCGCGACTTCGGGTTCAGGGTACACTCGTTGAGCGTTTCAGACAAGTCTTGAATCTCACGTCTAAATTTTACAGGCCTCCGTCTACACAGGCCATGCCGCGCATTCAATGTGCTAGCTCTAGAGAGCTCGGCCGACGACACATGTGCCGCGGTAGTCACATCGTCCCGACGGATACTTTCAAACGTAGTCGTGAAGCAACTTAACTTGTGCGCTTCGCTGTACTTTTAAAAAGTGTGCGATATTCTGATGGCGTTGAAGACACGAGGGCTTCGGTGGAATCCATCCTACGGTTGCGATTGCAGCTCACCAGCGTAACATGGTTAGTTTTTTGAAATACGAGGCATCGTAATGCGTCTCGACCGTGTTCTCTATAGCCAGGTGCAGTACGCAGAGCCCTTGACGATGCCAGGCTTTCCATGCAAGATATCGATGGTGTTGCATTTACCAGAGGACCAGGTGAGTCGTGAGCGGCCGACTGGTTTAATGATATATTCATCTGTTCGTCCTCCACTGCTAGGTATTGGAGGGTGCCTTAGTGTTGGGTCTAACGCAGCGAAAACACTAGCCGCTGCGCTCAACAAGCCGTTGGTCGGCGTCCATCATATGGTGGGCCAGTTAGTATACCCAACGTTGATATGTTTCTCACAGCACCGACGTTTAGCAAGCGCACGCATTGACGCCTCTTCTCACCTCACCAACTGACGACTTACCGGAATTTCCATTCCTCACATTGCTCATATCTGGTGGCCATACCCTGCTTCTTCTTGCAACATCCGTGACTTCGTTCCGTATTCTTGCTACGACGGCGGACGAGAGCATTGGCCGTTCGTTCGACAAAGTCGCCCGTCTGCTAGAACTATCGTGGGGAGAAAAAGGACCAGGGGCAGCCTTGGAGCAATTTTGTCTTCACAATAGTCATGACCCTCCCGATGTAGGATCTTTCTCCGTTCCTATGCCCGGGAAGCTTGCTTTTTCGTACAGCTGTCTTCATTCATCTGTCGATCGGTATATCTCCGGTACGAAGATACCCCTGACGGAATCTCATAAAGTTGCCCTTGCTCGTGCGTTCCAAGATGCAGCTGGCCGACAGCTGTGTGCAAAACTTATTTTGGGTTTCGAGAAGCTCGCGTTAAAGGGCATTAAACCTCGGCATGTAGTCGTTAGCGGTGGTGTAGCAAGTAATACATTCTTAAGAAGAAGGTATGTTGTTTCTAATCGCGAGCCACAATTAAGACTCAGTAACCCGAAGGTTGCAAGAAGCTTTGGACGTATACAGTCCTCATGAAAGAGTCGCGCTCGTATTTCCTCCACCGGAGCTCTGCACAGGTAGTATCGTTCGTCGGATGTGAGGAGATGCAAGACTGAGTGCATTTGCTAGATAATGCAGCGATGATAGGCTGGGCTGCCATGCACAGGTTCCTCGCCGGTGATCATGACTGTTATGAAATCGATTTGCGTGCGAAGTGGGACATCGATACAATTCCGCATGTCAAGGTCTCGCCGTAATTATGTGGTCATTTACGTCAAGGATGATGTTAAATATAGGCTTCTCGTGCCTCTCATTACAGTTCTTTCATTACTTACTATACCAAACTTGCTACTAACGAACCATATTTAATATGCCCCATTCAACTGTTGAACACCGAAAATTGCGGCGAAGGCTTAGCATGCATTATCATGACCCTTTGTTCTATCAAATTATCGTACGTGTTCACCAGTCATCTCAGTTTGCATAGTATTACCTATCGCAAGACGTGCGCTTCGACAATACACCAAACTAGAAGCATAGCCAAGTGCAACCACGCATCAAAAACCATATCCACCGTATCCATGCTTTCTACCTAGTGGTGGTGCGAACAGATTGCCCCACATTTTGGAGGGCAGTGACACGAAGGGACAGGATGATCTATGAACCACAATGAGACAGAAGGACCGTGCGGTGCCACATGGAACTAACCAATAACCAAGCGCAAACACGCAGACTCGGTGACGCCATCCCCAACCTCAAGGAGGTGTTCGAACCGCTCATGTTCTCCGATTTTCTTTCCACATGACCCTTCCCAGTAAACTTTACTTCTCAACTGGGGGGCCAAGTATCCCTTGGCGAAGATATGGTTAGTGAGGTGAGCGATCAACTCAAAATTCGTCTCTGGTGCGTCCAGCCTAATACGCTGAGTAACCACGGGCGCGGAACGCTTGTGGAGATAGTGGTAGCTGAACCAGACGACGGAAGGCGCATCGGCTAAGCGAAATGTTTGGTTAACAAGACGACGGGCATTACAAACCGACTAACCAATGACCAAGCGGAGAGCAGACTGGGGACACTTGCCGAAGCCGTCCTTCAGCAGCTCCTCGACGACGTGAGCGCTCTGCACCCTCTGACCTTCATGGTTTTCCCAGAAAGCCACCGGCCTGTACTTAGCATCGATGAAGCCTTGACTGAAGAGGTGGTCAAGAACATCTTCGAGGTCCACAAGCCTATGGTTCTGGAACTCAAGCTCGATGAGCTGAGCAGTGGCAGGCTTGTTGCAACGCGACACCTGGTGGTACGACAACCAAAGCTCGTTGAAGGTCATGATGAGCAGTGCGAAGAAATATGCAAACAAGCCAAGCCGTGGAAAAGGAACTGCGCGTTGGAGGACATGAACCTTTGGAGGGACCCTTTTATATGTTTTGAACGTGTCATAAACGGCAGATGAGAGCCGAACTCTTGGGGGTGACAATGTGAAATGTCATGTACAGCTCAGGTTTGTTTGGATCGGGAGTTGGTACGTGGCGCTTCAGCTTGAAGGGACGGATGGCGGGTCTGACCAGAGCGGCATTATGATCGGCGGTCAGCAAAGATTACGTTGTTTCGTCCGCGGGTTGTCCTGTACCGTGTCCCATATTCCCAAGGTACACATCAATGGTAGACCTCCAGCCCTCGCAGCACAGGAGCTCAAGCGCTAGGAACCGCGTCCTTCCGGTATGATTTCTAGAACGTATTATGAGTCCTACGACATCCATTTAACCTGCTTAGGAGGACGTGTTGCCTCTCCACGTGGTGTGTTGCAAAAATTCGCACTGCAATAAGTTGAGTTTCCAACCGACGATACGTTGCCTGGTCGGGAGTTGACCAGATGCGATGTTGGATCACGGACTCGAGACCAGCTACCGCATGGTGCGCGCATATCGTAAAGCAATGGGTTTTTGAACTCTACAAAACTCGACCTTGGCTATCGCATTGCAAAATGTGCACCCACACGTCAGCTACTCCTTCCTCTTCGCAGCCAACCTGCATTCCATTGTCCTTCAAGATATAGTACTCTCTTCCAGGCGTTTGCACGATTGCCAGGGCTGGATGAAGGTCTTCGTTCTTTGAGGTAGCGAAGTGTACGCTTTCTATATGATGATGGCTGCATTCGGAAGACGTCAGCAGAAGCGCTTGCTAGCAGCTAGCAATTATCTTGACGTACGACGGAAGGTATAAGCTGGTTGATGGGATCTTGGGCCTCGAGGCAATACCATTGTTTCTCGGCAACCCCGCAAATTCTTGGGCCATGGCGCTTGTCGACATCCACGGCCCGCTGATGCTGATTTGAATTATATCAATGATCGCGTCCGAAAGCGTGCACTATTACCTATTCGCCACTACATTTGCTAGTATGTACCTCTTCGCGACGAGCTGTTTAGCGTGGCCCAATTCGCCTTCTTTTGAGATACGGTCTAGCCATAGTTTGCTTATTCCCCACTTGTAGTCTTCTCCGTTTTCCGAACGTATGTGATCAAGCAGTGTCGTCGGTCTGGCTGAGGGCGAACTCGACAGCCGGTTAGCGACATAGGTGCTCCAATCAGCGCGAAGAGTGCTCTGGTCGATCGCTCCAGCGAATCCGGACAGCACAGGGCGTCCGATGACTTCACACGTGGCTTCAAGCACATAAAACATCTCCGTGGTTTCCCCGTGCCGAGTGCGAATTTGCCAAATTTCGCCCGCTACTATTTCTTGGACGTCGACAATACGACTGCTTGCCCACGTGGAAGGATCATGTCCGTATGCACCCACGGACACTGCGAACCACATGCGAGTGAGGACATATCTAACTATCTGTGAGCGTCAATGGTAGTGGGAAACGTCGGAGGAATTAATCCACCGAAGAGCAACCTCGACCTGACGCTCATTGTCCGGACTGCTCCAAAGATGCGCGGACATCGGGTCGAACGATGGTGACTTTACGAACATTCCAAGGAACGACTTGCTGAATGCTTGGTGCCTCTCGATGACTTCACGCTCACGGAATCGAAGGTACGGCCACAGATTCGACGTGTTCCTTGAATACTGCTGGAAGAGGGAATCTAGCCGGCGACCATGGTATTTCCTTTCGAGTATATAGACAGCTGAGAGGTAGACTGGATGTCCGCATACAATGTGTGACAATTTGATCAGGTCATCCCTTGGGATGGCCATATACTCCTACCTGCATATCTTAACGTTCTAGAAACGAGGCTGCAGGCCCGCCGCTCTGCACCGCCCAGTTCACTCAGGATGACAGCCCACCGGTGGACTTGACTTTTCTCTGCGACCCTGGGCGGCAATGATATGTCCGCGATGGGGCGGGCAGGCAAAGCGGTGAAAGCCATGCCGAGAGTGGAGCCAAGGATAGTCACAGGATGTGTTTCCAGACGGACTATGCTTTCACCCGAATCCTCGTGCGGTTTTATCTGGTGAACCTCACTGGGAATGCGTGCACCAGAGACAACCAAAGGTTTGAAACGCCTAAACGTTGCCTTCGGAGCACTGCTGCGAGCTTTAGTTACGTTAGCGGTCGAAGCCCTCTCATAAGGGGCCTTGTTAGTCAGGGGCCTCGATTTGCTAGGACATGGCAAAACAGGAGCGCTGAATATACCATTGACACGAAGGGCTAGACTGGCTGTATCCTGGCGTACAAGCGAACTTGAGCGTTGCCCATCCGAGTCAGGGACAGCATGATGCAATGGAGGAGATTTAATAGTCCTAACGCGTTTGCGGGCGAGTGGGGAGTGTATATGCGCCAGCCGCTTGTTTGGCAAAGGATGTTGGAGTGAGCCTTGGACGACGAGCCTGTTGGATGACTGAGATGAAGGCCTGACAGCACTCCTAGAAGTGGATAAAGCGGGACTGGACACTCCCTCTCTGCTACGATCGGCACGTAGATCTGTTCGTTCTCTTGGATGTGCTGTCGTGCCCTTGTCGATAACTGCTATCGGCGTACATTTCCTATGCGCCGAAGGTAGTGTTGATGCACTGGTAGTAGAGCTCGCTGCGTCTGTGAGCCTCTGAACGAGGGTGGCCTTCCCTAGCTTGGAGTACCCAACGATGCGTCGTTCTTTGCATAACGCTCTGAGCTGGGGGACGGTTAGCTTGTGCACACCCAAGATATCAGGAGTTGCAAGCATTTGAGACATGGACTTTCAGAACGGAACGGGATCAAGGAGTGTGTGGTTGACCTCAAACGTCACAGTGCACTATAATACATGAATGCAAGGGCCAACTACCTACAGGTTACTTACAGAGGTACATGACCAATGTCTAGTTTATGCTCTTGCAACCAGCTATCCACAGAGAAGTAAAATGGATGATGGCCCTCAATCGCACGACTATCAAGTTTTCTTGCCGTAATCTTTCGTGCCTTCCTTCCGGACGGTCCTCTTCCGATCCTACTAGTAGCAGGGTCCTGCATCAACTCATGAGTTAACATTCATGTGCATAGACCAGAATGGTGCGATTGCTAACCAGGCTGGCCTCCATGGTCACGTTCTCTCTAGCTGCGGCTTGCTCTCGCAGCTCCTCGGCTAACGTGGGGAATACACGGATAAGGCGGCGCTCGACTGGCGGCCCGTACAAATCGTCATTGTCATCGTCGTCATCGGCCGATTGATTGAGTGCTTCAGGGGAAGGCGCTTCGGAACCTGAATGTACAATTACTTGTCGTGGCGCTTGTGGGCGTGATCGTGGAGATGCTTTCCGAGGTGCTGCTGGCGGGGGGCGCCACGAAGGTGCAGATGCTTGTGCTGGAGCATCTTGCACGATCTATGGAGCATTCGGTGAACGGGATTCGTTTCCTACTAAACCCGACACGTACACGGTTGTCGTAGTTTCGAGGTTTCCGTGGAGTCGCGAACCTCGACGAAGTGGCTGTCACTGACCTCGAGGTCCGGCCGGGGTCTGAAGAAGCCAGAGTGTAGTCCTCCTTGTCTAACCCCATGCTCGCGGGCGTTCCACCATTTTCCCTCTCCTCCTGTTGTTTCTTGCAGCGCCTGCAGATCCAGGCACTCAAATCTTCTGACTTGTTATTGGCAGTGGTGGCATAGATGCGACGAATGAGTTCCTGATCCTCAACTGGAGGAGTGTGACATCCTTCCGCCACGCCGATGAGGCTTTCCTCACAATGTGACCTCGGATGTTGGACACTTACTGTGATGCCACGTTCTGGCACACTCACGGCAGGTTAGCAAGAACGCGTTTGGCGAGTTGTGAGACTTGGAACACCGATGACAGGCTAGCGGTGTCATAACAATATTTTGGTGTCTGGATAGGAGCGCGCGGTCGTCGGGTTAGGGTTGGAGGTTGGACGCGGTTTGGATCTTCGATTCGACATACCTTGTCACACTCTCACAGCGGTGCGTGTCGACGAAACGCTAGAGCCAGCAGCAGGAGGTCGTGATAGAAGCCGAGACGCGTCGTTCTGAAAGAAATCAATCCATCCCTTGACCTGCGATGAGCGAAGTCGACGTCGATGACCGTATCCATGCGGCCTCCAGCTTCGTGTTGCAGTCACCGCCTGGACAGATCAATGATGTTCTGAACGGTAGGCACCCCTGTGCTGTCATTACACTGCACGAATCAAGCCAACCCCTGTAGATGTTCGTGTCATAGTCGATGATGATGAATCCCTGGAGCAAGGGATCCTTCCTACTCTCCGGGAGTATAATCTTGCACAGTTCATCACTGTCGAAGTCCCTGGAACTTCTCATCAGGTATCGTCTCGGACGATCTGGTGGCGTACATTCTGGCAAGTGACAACTCTTCCATGACAGACTATCGTGAGCGATCTTGCGCGGACGTCGAACAGCGAGGACGAAGAAGAGAGATTCCTCGATCCTCGTTCTCAGACATCTTTCAAGTTTGACCACCTCCGCTTGGTCAGTCGCCATCATCTACGGCATCGAGCGGGATAGCTGAAGAATATGTTACCTACTAATAGGAAGCAAACGACTCCAGACCCGAGGAAGTAGACCCTGAAGCGGAGCCATTACGGTAAGGAGGTATCCAAGCAGTACATCGTGCATGTATACTGAGAATGTCTTCGAGTGCCGCTCTCGAGTCGTCTGCCCTCTCCTATCTCGGTGCCCACTATCATGACGGCGTAGTAGCCGTGTTCGTCCGGCAATCTCCCAACCGGTTTACCGCCCAGATAGTCGCCAACAAATACAATCCTTCTAACTACTGGTGTGTTCTGCTCATCTTTAATCTATATGTCAAGTCATTAGCGGCTTAGGTCCGGAAGATGGCGGTCCCAGTACGAGATTGACTTCTTCGACAAGACGATCCAGGGCAAAGTCCTTGTCAATGTCCACTATTATGAACAGGGAAATGTGAGCTGCTGCAAGCTTCCCTTACACATTGATTGACCGGTGCAGGTTCAACTCGAAACATCGCATGACTTGGTAGTATCGATACCCCCAGTGGTTGCAAGTGCTGCGCCTGGCTCAGCTGCATCGAAGATATTTGCTCTAATCGAGGTGGAGGAAAGCAAACTACAAGCTTCGTTCAACGACGCATATCACGAGATGAGCGAAAAGGCATTCAAGGGTCTCAGACGCGCACTCCCGCTTACACGGCAGAAGATAGACTGGGACAAGGCATGTGCCCGAGCTCATACCAGCGAGAGTGGGTCGCTAATTTCTGCATAGGTGACCGGGTACAAACTCGGAGCGGAGCTGACAGCAAGTAAAGGAGTATTTACAAGCTCATGATCATATACTATATCCTTTCCGAGTTGCACTTTGGAGTTTCGAATTGTAATGTCATGAAAATCTGCTCGTTTGGAACCCGACTAACTTTTTCAACGTACACTGGGTAAGATGTGTGTCGTACATCCAGGAGCCTGTGGTGCATAGGTAGTACAAGGACTTCTACAGCTTAGCCTTGAACTGGTCCTCCGTAACACCCTTTCCCATCGCAGCTGTTGATGAGACACCACCCGTAACGGTTTTGATCAGGCTGTCTGCATAGTCCGCGCCGCTCCACTGTACAGGACCTTAATTATAACAATCACCATCTGCCACAAGAGGATGCCTACCTTCTGGTGCGTGAGGACGTCGCATCCAATTTCACGCTCTTTCTTTTGAACCAACTCCACATAAGCCTTCATTCCTTCCGTCGCAAAGGCGCGCGCAAAGAGGTCGCTGATGTATGCGTTGGAGTGCAGCCCACCGAGCTGTGACGAGGAGGTAAGCAGTCATTCTGCTGTCAACATGCACTTACAGTGATAAATTGCCAGCAGAAGCCGAGCTTGCCGAGCTCCCAGATGAAATCCCTCGTGTCCCTGGTGCTGAGACCAGCTGCCTCCCAGTTGAAGGATGGACTCAGGTTGTAGGACAGCCAGTGGCCTGGTCGTGCGGCATGGACACCATGAGCGAACTCACGTGCTTGTGCGAGGATTGGCTTTTTCGTTTCCATCCACAGAGCATCCGCGTAGGGGGCATATTCGATCGAACGCACGATGGCGCATTGCGTGCCGCCCTGGTAGCGGTAGTACCCTTCACGAGTCCTCGGGGCATCCCAGTCCCAGTAAGGGACATTCCTCAGTCCAAACTCCTTCTGGGCAATGGACACTGCTTCGGGATACGATACACGGGCGACTCGTGCGAGGAATCTGTCAACAGATGCTTTAGGGACACCTTGCTTGCTCAGTGCTTCGGCCAGCATTTGGGAGAAGAGCTGGAGATTCGCCGATGCGATCCAAGCATCTTCGACAGCTTGAAGTTCGTCCCCGAACTTTCCGTCCCTTTCAGCATTGGTCATCACTGTGACAAGTGGCAGGAGAGAAGGGTTCGTTGAACCAAGGATGAAGGGATGGTCTCGGTCGTCAATGTTGGACGTGATGAGCGTGGCAGCCTCGGAGTCTGTTCGTGAGACGATGAGGTTTTCGACGCCCATGATGTCGAACTGCAAGCGGATGGCGACCAGTCGGTTTATGTGTTCCGAGATGGGGACAAGCACTTTGCCAGCCATATGGCCGCACTTCTTGGTTCCGGGCGCCTGATCCTCGATGTGGATGCCTGCGGCTCCCTTCTCGACGAACATCTTGGCGAGTTTCATCACGGCAGTGAGGCCACCGTGGCCAGTGTCAGCGTCTGCAATAATTGGGCGGAGGTAATCGATGTATGGGGTGGAGGCCAATTCAGCCTTGGACATGTTAGAGCGCGCCTCACGCTGCTTCCGGTCGTGGAACAGCTGCGCCATGAAAAGGTGCTCCACCTTGTTGGGCACGGTATTTGACGGGTAATCTACATAGATTCAGAAGCGGGGAACGGATCAGCCAAAACACGTCACTTGCCGGCGAGATCAGGCCCGGGTTCGTTGGTGCTGGACGCAGTGGATGATGATTGCCACCCAGACACATAGACAGTCTCCAAATATTTTGCCATCTGGGTCACCTGGACGGGGTCCAGTCTATGCGCCTAGTCAACGCCGTGGCGAGGCTGAGGACAGTCTGACATTGCTTACGCTCCGTAGGTATGTGATGGAGTGCCATTCTTCGCATGTTGTGAGAGGAGAGCAAACAACTTCTTGCCCTGAAGGTCAGAAGGGTACTTAATGGGGATGGTTCCGCGCTTTGAGACGACCTGGGCAGCAGTGTACGGCCGGGTCACTCTTGCGAACCGAGGGCTCTGCGTGGCTGGTGGTGAAGCTCGAACTCCCGGCCGAAATCAGAAAGGGGCTTTACCTTGAACCACTCTTCCACAGCGGCCACTTCGGCCTGGAAGGTTGCACGCTCACCGCTGGACATGGAAGACACGGTAGTAGGAAAATGGAAAGGATACTAGCTAGTCTGTCGGGGCCCATGTTACATTTCAATATTCCTTCGCGACCGGAGTTGCGCGTGATTTCCACTCGCACAAGCACCTGTTTTTGCCGTGCCACAACACATGCTAATGACCCACACACCTCGTGAATACGCTCTATCTCCACTATAAGAAACAGCCGACAAGTGTCGGAAACATTCTAACTCGGCGTTATGGGATTTTATGCGGAACTAGCATTGAATTACTTGCGACGACCGCGTCTCCTCGCCCAATCTCTGCGTCGTCGACCATCGTTCTCCCCGCGTATTAGTCTCTCATTCTCATCTTCGATCACCATCATAAAGCAAACCAGCCAAGCCATACCGTACTGCAAAAGCAAGCACACTCCCGGAAACCTGGTTCCCTTGTCAAGCCACCCTGCCTTCATAGTACTATCCTCACATACCTGGGTCGCTATGAGCGTCTGGACAAGCCGCTTCTCATTTATGGGGCCAAAATGCAGTAAGAGAAAGTTCAGAATTGTGAGGTTGGTCGCTTCTACGATCGTCCCATTACTGGGATGAAACGTCAACTTCGTAAGGCGCAGTGCGGCAAATATCCGTAAAATAAGATCAGCCAGTTTTGATGGTGGTTGTCTAAACTGTGCCGTCGAGGGGTGTAAAAGATTCGTATCAGGGTCAAATCTGTATAGGATATATCAGCGAGCGGTATGTCATAGGGACACATCACTGACCTCGGAACCCGGTGCCGTGGGCACGGCACGAAGCCAAATATTTGCGGGCACGAAAGAACGAAATTAAAGATTTGTGGAATAAAGAAGAGGAGCAAGGTTTTGGAAAAGTGTCCTTGTATGCCAACGACCGAGAAGGCCATTCCGGTAACATAGCAAAGTGTATCCCCAGGGAATGCGCGAGCCGGGTACCTGATGGTCGTCAGGAGCAACACAAGTCATCACCACAGATCCCCACCAGTTGTGGTACATAAACCCGAGACATACTCCAACCAACGGGAGCATAAAATACAGGCTAAAAAGGTGTCTCGAGACGAGCTCGCCGCTTCCATAAGCCATACCAGCGCGCCACGGACCTCCTACTTCTACCTCAGCTTGACTACCAAGCAAGTGGAGGGGTATGCGGAAATCTACGGGCCATGGGAGGTACAACAAATCGTTCAGAATGACAGAAACACCGATTATCAGTGCCTGGCTGACTTCCGAGCCGTTGATACCAGCGAGGATGTTGATACTATTCGTAGTGAATGTCGATAGAAGCGCCATGTATACGTAGTACACTGGCCCTAATAGCCATGTTAGCTACTTGGTGTTCGCGCGGACCATAACACATACCGAGGTTCACCAAGACTCCCAGGAATGGTCTAAGTGGAATTGGTACTACCACGTGAGTGTTGCCTCCTTCTGCATAATACACCATCAAGAGTGGGATGGCGGCGATGAGGGGTATAGGTAATTTGTGCCTCCATCGAATGTCAAACAGATCGTCCAGAAACCCCAGCAGCGTGGCCATCAATAACGAGAGCAAAGAAGATAGATATACAGACAGCTAGTACTGCAGGTAAGTTTTGGTGTGGTAGTTAAACTTCACAGCAACCACCGACGCACCTCATGATGCAAGGATGCGGCCCCAAGGAGACCCTCCAGGGGGGAATCTCTCCTAGGAAGGTTGGCTATGGAATTCGAGAACGGAAATGGGATGAATAGGATCAACAGTAGGATGTAGATCGCAGCGCAAACTAATCCTTGGCTCTCTGGTCTACGTGCAGGAATGAATATTGGCACGGCGGGCACCCATGACCAGACTGCTCACATTGGGTCGGAGTAGACTTTCAGTAGGTCTCTGCCTTTAAGATTGGCTTTCACAAACGTGGGTCCAAGGGCTGGTATGAGGTACAAAGCAGCAAGGAATGCGAATATCGAGAATCCCACGGAAGAGAACAATGCAGGGAGAGGGGGCGATGGGTCCAGGAGGGGTCTGATGACGAACCAAGAGGCCACGGGTATCAGAGATACGAGTAGCATGTTGGGTAACGGTCGCGGGGTGGGCACAGGTGCCATTTTGATGACCGGGAGTCTCAGAAGTCGGGTGCTCTGGTAATTTAGATGGATGCATCTTGCAAGAGGAGGGGAAGACGTGTCTCTCCCGCATGAGGCCACGTGACATGGCTGGTTGTCCTTCTGCGGTCACCACCACGGAGCAGCACCGGCTACCTGAGGAGACAGATCAGACCCTGAATTGCCAACGGTGCTATGTGAAGCAGGTAGGAGGAAAGGGTCGGGGTGTCTTTGGTACGACTAGGATCTTCCTCTGTGCGATCGTCAATATTAATTAGCCTGGTGAGCAGCATCCCGCGTCATTCCACCGCGTACTGTAATCGAGACAAGCCCCGTCCTCCTTTTCACCAGAGAAGAGTATGACTCGCACGGAAGACATACCCTTCTTGATCACTATACCTTCAACTGGCGCGATGGTCGCATGGCGCTTGCACTAGGTCTAGGTGCGTCTCGCTTGCCCTTCCGCAATCTCTTGAACGAATCGGACTCACTTCAGGTCGATCAAGGGTCACTCTTCAATCATTCGGAGCTCCCAAACGTATCTTATTCGATCGACACTGCGCGCGATTGCATTGTCTATACCTCGAGCCGTACCATCTATCCAGACGAAGAACTCTGCATATTTTATGGCCATAAGCTTTGGTTCGACCCGGTCGACATGCCCAATAAGAGCGGGCCGTCACATATCACGACAGAACCCAACGGGGTGCCAGATGAGTGGGGTGGACTCGAGACCATCCAAGAAAGTCATCTGGATTTGCCATTGCCCACCACTTCGATACAAGAGGGTATGGACGATATCATGGGCGAAAATGAACTTCCGTTCTCTTGGAAGAAGTTGTCTCTTGATAAAGAAGAAGAAGTGACCGGTGATGTAGAACTAGGTACGCCGATCATGCCTCCTACTTCGGTCATCTGTCTGATCGTTCCTCTATAGTGCAGGCATGGGTCGTAGATATCCCTGTCGAGAAGGACATCTCTCCGATGCTGAAGTAAGTACTGTCCCCTTACGCAGCATGTTCCGACGGATCAATGTGACCGAAAGGTGGCTCAAGCACTCGGGACTAGATACAGATAACCTCTCCCATCTGAAGCGTATTCGAAGACAAGGACCATCGTCCACGCTGCTGCTTGGCATATCCCCGCAGCCTCCGGCTCTGCCGGGCGACATCACCCTGGGTGCTCTATACCAAGTGCCTGTCCCGTGTAATCCTGCGCTGACGCAAACGTCTTTGAATCTCAAGAATACATTCTGGCCTACCGTCTTCACCCCACGCAGGAAGTGGGAACCCGAAAAATGGACGAGAAGAAAGTTAAAGTGGGCGTGCGACGCTGTCGAAGTCCTCAAAAAAGAATGCCTTGAAGCAGTATCCAGTGGAGAGGTAAGTTACCCGGCCATTATCTCAATATCTGCTGAAACGGCCACCCGCACAGCTACCGGTCGTTGCACACATACCTAGACCGTTCGCAAACGAGGGCGAGCTTCCCCAGTCTTTTCTTGCATGTGACACCCGCACCTCTGCGGGCCACCCCCTTCGACACGCCACGCTTAACATCATCCGCAAGGTCGCCGACTTTCGCACTGCACAGCCTACCCCCTCCCGTGGGGAAGGGGCATGGGCATCTCCAACCCAAAACGGTGCTCAGTACCTCTTGACGGGTCTCACGCTCTTCATAACGCATGAGCCGTGCATCATGTGCACAATGGCACTATTACATTCACGGGTGAAGGAGGTGTTTTATCTGCGGCCTATGCCAAGGACGGGCGGTTGTGGTGGAGCTGCATGCATTCCAGCACTCAAGGGTGTGAACCACCGTTTCACCATAGCGGTTTGGAAGGAGGATATTATTGGTAACGACGAGTTTCTTTCTATAGTTACTCCTGAAATGGATGCTTGATATCTTTGCATGGGCGTGCCTGTCAGGAATCCGATTACCGTGCAAGTTGGCATAGTAGCGCATAAAGACCTCCGTTCTATTCCAGCAGTGATGTCGACAAATCAGCGCTTAACAGTGATCGCGTCCCTCGATGCGCAGCGTAAGGGGGGGAAAGCCTCAACTACAACTCACTGACACATCGCTCCGGTAATGCGAATCCGATACCTTGTGTGTCGGGCGGTTTCAATTGTTGCAGTACAGCCCTGCCGCGAGTAGGTTTGCTGGAATCGAGCTATGGTAGTCTTCAATGCACCGCTCTATCTCTGGGGAAGGTGAACGCCCACCCCCTTGTGATATCAGTGATTCAGATTAGCGGGCATCATCCGAACAGTATCATGCGCTTCGCTGCGACTTGCATCAGGGTTCCTTCTAAAATCCGATCAGTGCGAGCTCGTATCAGGAGCTAAGCCTGTAGTGAAACCGCCACTTATGATCTGAGGGGGTCGACGTCCAACTATGCCGAGTGTCGTGCATAACAAGAACATCCACAAATACTATGGTGTACATATCATGATCATCATAGATGTTAAAATATGCATAATAGCGGGAAATAGCGATGTATGAAGCGTCTTTACATAGAACATATCCCCAAGCGTTTGCAAAAATGCCAAGACAATAAGACCAAGTGACGCTCGACTGCGAGCAGTACCAAATTCAAGTCACGCATCGAAAACACTTGCAACTGTCAAAGTCGAGGGCCATTCGGATGCGGGGGCTGCCACATTTTTTCACGGACGAGGGACAGCAAAACATCATCCGGGAGAGTGCGAAGGTAGGCGTTCTCGTCCAACTCCTAAACACGTGAAGAATGAACAGTCAATGATCACATGTAACTTCTGCAGGCAATAAACACTCACCTCCTTCTGTGCCTGTCTGATGACGGCCGATGCTACCCGGGCACTGATGTCTCGAATGCGGTTAAGGCGGGGATATACGAGCTCCGCGGCCTTTTCCTCTTTAGTCAGCGACGAAGCAAGCGCAATGGAGGCCTGCTCGACCATGGCGTCCGACACGTGACGCGCCCTGGAGAGGATCGCGCCGAGGCCAAGTCCGGGGAAGATGTACATATTGTTTCCCTGTCCCGGTTCGTGTGTGACTTCTTTGTAAGTCACTGCCAGGTACGGGCTGCCTGAGGCAAAAATAACCTTTCCATTAGTCCTGCATGAGCAGACAGTTATGGACGTGTGCACGTGAAAATGAGGTAGTAGCACGAACCACTCGATAGCGTCTTGGTAATCAACCTCACTGAGGTGGACGGGATTCGAGAGTGGGAAGATGATGGGGCGCTCGTTGATCTCGGCCATAGCCTTCACAACCTCCTCCGTGAAAGCGTTCTATTGTGTGGGATCTTGAGTAAAGGGTAGTACTGAAGGAATATAAACGCGCACCTTCAAGGTACTGAGACCAAGAAGAGCAGTGGGCTTGACGTAGCTTATGATGTCCACAAGATTCGTCAGTGCGGGGCCCTCGTAATCGGTACGCGCAAAGACTGAAAGTGCGATGTCAGTAACACGCAGGAAGGATATTATCCGTATAGTCACATTTCTTGTGCTCCTGCAAACCCTTGCGGTCCGCTGTAATGAGTCCCTTGGAGTCCACCGTCTAATGAAAATGAGTGAGGGACAAAGCCTTCGTGATTCCAAACGGTAGAACTCACCCAAATTCTAGACCTTGCTTCTTCGGGGCTGAGGCCATGCATCGTGAAGAAGGACAGGAGCTGCTTAGCAACGCCGATTCCGGCAGAACCAGCGCCGAAGAAGAGAATTTTGTGGTCCGTTAATGGTTTCCCTGAGGCGGCAGATGAAAGGTTTGCAGCATTTATGAAGCCCGACAATATGACGGAACCAGTTCCCTGGATCTAATTACAAGGTGAGCATTCTCAGGGGCCAGACGCTAACAGCGGGGGAAATTTTACATCATCGTTGAACACGCGGTATTTATTCCGATACCTCCCGAGATACCTGAATGCATTGTCTGTCGAGAAGTCCTCGAATTGCACCAGTAGATTCGGGAAGACATCTTTCATCGCTTCTATGAATTCATCCATGAATTCGTCCATCTGTGGCAACGTGAACGGCAGTGAGTCAATAAAGAAATTCGACTGACCTCTTCTACTCCTGGTCTCTTGCGACGAATGCCAATGTAAAGGGGATCATCGAGGTATTTCTGGGTATTTGTCCCGAGGTCTAAGCATATAGGGACCTAAACTGGTCTGATTAGCTATAACACGGGATGGCAGAAGCTCGATCCTACGGTCGATGATGGCTTTATTCCTGCACCAGCGATGTAGAGGTCCCTAGGACAGCGTCAGTCGCGGATCATCTATAATGACGAGATGCACACAGTTTGCCAAGACTGATGGGGAGTCCATTTGCGCCGAGATCGCCGAGGCCAAGGATGCGCGAACCTTTTTCGCCAAGAATGAGTTATGTACATGATAAACATGAACGCTACGTACCATCTGTGACGACAGCAATACGGCTATCAAGGATGTTTGGGCACGTGGAGAGGACCTCGCGGATGTGCCCCTTGTCCTCGATCGAGACATATAGACCCTCAGGCCGCCTCCAAATGTGGGAATAGTTGACACAGGCCTCCCCAACCTTAGCACGTGTCAGTGCGACCGGTCAGACGACCAGTAAGAGAAGGGCTTACGGTGGGCGTGTACAGAAGAGGGATCATTTCCTTGAAGGACGCTTTACTCGGCTTGGCGACACGGCACGAGACAGGTATGCATACCTTCATATTTTCGAGCAAGAGCTCATAGAATAGGTTGGAGTCACGGTCCTTGAGGCCGTCAAGGTAGATGTATTTTTCGAGAGGACTGGCCTTGGACCGCAGCTGTTCGAGACAGCGTTCGCGGTGGTCCGAGGTTGCAAAGTGAGGGGGGAATCGCGCGATGGCCATTGCTAGCGAATAAGAAATAATGAAAAGGACGGAGAGCAAAGTAGACTCGTTGGGGTTTCGGCTCGGGTCGATATAAAGGTCCCCCCCATGTGCGCGGTAAAATTGTAGGGGGGGGGTGTGAGCAGAATATGTTCGAGGGGGACGGACATGTTTACCAAAAAATAGACGCAAAGTGATCGGAGATTTCCTTTACCAGTAAGAATGATTCAGCAGAAGACCCCTCCACCTGCCATATTAGGCAAGAGCAGCGGAAACTGCTCAATGTATCACGTGATAGTCGGGACGGAACGGACGTCACATGACGACGAGAAGTAGACAGTCAACAATTCACGGAAAGGAAGACATTAAACAAATCACTAAGTTCCGAAGAGTTACGATGATAATGTCCCCAACACGTCTGAAGAGATGAGTCATAAAACAAGCGTCAGCTCTCTTTTCGCCGTGTCATCAGTTCATCAAGCCTTCACCGTTGAATAGCCTTCTTCCGCGGACAGACAAGTCCTATCTTCCCCTCCCTACCAATACTCCCGCCGCTTCTTCCTAATGGCAACGATGGTTGCCTTCCTTTCACCCCACCGCTCTCGCACCGCTTCGTGTTCGGCCTCAAACTCCCTGCTGAGCTGCTTTCGTTGTGGCCGTGGAAGCGCTGCTATCTTGGAAATGAAGTGAGGCGTGCATTTGAACATCTTCGCCAGCGTCGTGCGACTGTATGTCCTGGGATCAGAGAGCCTCAGCTCCCTTATTTTTTCGATGTCGTCCCGGGACAACCGTTCCGGCTCCGGCTTGTAACTCGATGGCCGCAACAGGGGTGGCATGGGCTCCCCGGCCGGGGGCCTTGATGCCTTGAGCAGCGGCGAAGCAGGATCGAGCGTGGTGGAGTCCGGCGTGGGCATGCTTGGGGGCCGCCGGTGTATGAAAGTCAGGTCACTGTCCTCGAGAGTGGTCACGGTAGCATTGGGGTCGTTCTGCAGTGGATCGGGAAAGCGTGCTGGTGGCTTCTCTGGTCTGCGTGTCGCGTATGTCCGACAACGCGAGAGACTCAAGGGTATTCGTGGCCTGAACATGACGTCGAGAAAAGACGCAGGCTGCGTAGGAGGAACACGCGAAAAAGCTGGTCGACAAATTAGTCCACGTCTTCCCACGATTACCGCGTATCGGAATGGTGACGCAGCCTTCGAATGGCTGCGATCACTCAAGTTCACCAGCTACGACGAGTATGACTGGCAGTAATTTCCGCGCACTGTCTCCAAGGAATAGGTTTCCCGTACCCTGGCGTGCACTCGATTTTTTCCGATATAGCCATGGCTCACACAAATCAGACGTGTTATTTAACATCATATGAACGTGGCAGGTAAGTGGAGCTGACAACAATCCCGTCTAGTCTGTGCATGCGGCAATCGTAATTTATGCGAAGTCGTCCCACATACGTTTCAACATACACTGGCGGCTGGGGGGACCAGATATGAATTCTGCCGTCTTCTCTGCCACCCTGGCATGTGCCAGCTGCTACTGGTCAATGAGACACCACCGTTCGCGAACCTAAAACACTTCTCCCTTCGAGATCTCGGAAACGCGTTTCACAAGCATGCAATCTCACTGGAGGCAGGGCAAACCAATCTTCGAACCCACGATCGGTTGTCCACATAATACACACCTCTACCACGTTCTCTTTAGAGAATCCCAGAGCACTGCGCCGCTAGAAGCTGCCACCTTTCACGATGTTGACCAACCCTTTGCAAACGCGGAAACTGTCTCGAAAGGAGTACCGACTCCCTTTTCGACCCGCTCGCTGCTGTTTCACGGGATTAAATCCAGACTCAGTGCCACCCTCCCGCCAGGGCACGGTGGTGACGTGGTGCGCGTCCAACCTCTATTTAGATCCTTTGAAGCGATCGACGGCGCCCTGAAAGGTGGCTGTAAATGATCGGTCGCATACGTACTCAATCCATTGTCGAAACCTGTACATACCAGGGACATACATACTATAGCTGGTGCATTTTACAGTGCCTCGCCCCATACGTCCGCTTGGACGGACTTGGGCGATCGTCACATTCCAGTGTCAATGGAGCCACTTGGCGGCTGTAGTGCGAAGCACTCATTGTCGTAATCCTGCTTCGACGTCACATACGTGGTCAACATCTTGATAGTGACTGCAAGGCGAAATGATGTACTTCGAATCTATATCATACATCGCTTTATATACTACAGGTAAGAGGGAAAGAAGCAAGGTGTGCAAGGCCAGGGTCAACCAACGTCGGCTGCGACGGCAGATTAACCCTAGGTGGTGTTGAGGAATCACCAAGGAATCGCGAATAACAGATATGCAAGAGACAACGGGAGAAGAAGAGCGAAAGAACAGACAGCGAGGCAATGCAAGAAAGACGCTATAAATCAGAGATACATAGTCCAAAATTCAGTCGCTTGGGATGTGCAGATGACCACGGAAGATTACTATGTTCAACCGCAAGTGTCCATAGATGGCAGACGATAAGCAAGCGAAATGTAATGGGTAGTATTGATCCTTTCCGATCAGCGAAGTGTCAACGCTCCTCAAGAGCGACTGTATTTTTGCGACTGTCGCCACTTCTCGACGACGATCGCGCATCCGAATTTCCCAGGGCTTGATACGAAAGCCTTGGAGCTGCTCGCTGGTCTGGTTGACGAGCGCCGCACGAGCGCTCAGGGATAGGTTGGGGTCGCAAAGGTGGAGTGCCTTTTGACGAGCCTGGCTGTCCTGTTCCTACACGACTATGTGACCCTGGAGGGCCGAAGGACCCTTGAAACTGCCCACCTTCCATGGTAACCATCCTAGTGGCGTCAGGACGACCGCTGGAAATCGAGATGCGACGAGACGATTCAACCAGAGGTGGCGACCGTTGGGGTTCCTTGTCTTGGGGTCGTTCGGGAGATGGGACACCCCTAGTAAATTCTGCCCTACGCTGGTCTGTGCCCGGAAATCTGTATGACAAGGACGGCTCGGGCCCTGCTGGGAGGCCGTTCTGCAAGCCCGTCGAATTATGTGAATGCGCAGACCCACCACTGCACTGTGCTCCTCGCGCTTGGGCCTCCCCACGGCCAGTTTGCATGGCTTCTTCGAGGGACTCCATGCGTTGACGCAGCACCGCGATCTCCTCCCGCATCGCGCGCGTCCGCTTCTCCACCAAATCCTCCACAATGGAGTCCAACTTTTCTTGCTGCTGCTTAAGTGACTGCAAAAGTGCATCTGACTTCCGCGCTTGATCTGCAAGTAAAGCCTTGAGTTGCCTTGAGCCGTTGAGGGCGTCATAGAACATTTCAAAGGGGGCTAAGAATGCGGACTTGTCCCCCGAGTTCCCTGGATGATGTAAATTGCTGGGCGTGAGTGGAACTAAACTGCTAGCGATGGGGACAGATGGATTTGGCGGTGACAGAGAAGCCGTCCCAGTTCGCGTGGTCGAATTGATGGACGTACTTGCTGCATCCCGTAATGCGAAGCGAGTTGGTGTGGGGGGAACGTTCCCAGCAGTCCTTCGAGTAGTCTGAGCAGTACCGCTGATAGAAAACGGTAGACGCGGGATTGCCATAGGGAACCTGTCGGCAATGGGGGGAGCACTCTGGATGACGGGAACAAGTGGGTCCGACGGACCCGTGCCGCGTGGGCTGATCAATATATCTGCTGGCTTCTTTTTACGACCTCCGGATTGAGCGGCACGACGTGTCGTAAAACTGATGGGAGGGGGCGGTAAAGAATGAGTAATTGGGCTCTGATGTGCTTTAGATGACGAGTCGGGTGCGACCTGCGAGGAATTCAAGGTCGCAGGTTGCTGGCTCGGGACGACTATGGGAGGCGGACTGAGCATCCGTGAGGACGCCTGGCTGCCAGACGCAAGTGTATGACCACCAGTAGGGCGGCTGGAGCCGACGGATTCGTTCGGACTGCGCCGTCCAACGCGGGGAAGGTTCGTTAGTTTAGATGCAGACAAATGATCTTCTGGTGGCGATCTGCCAGAAGGGCCAGGAGCCAGGGAACTTGGGGTGGTCGATGACAGAACGCCAGCTATACTTCCCCTGCGCTGTTCAACAACCGCCTTCTGTTGTGGTTTGACGGTCATTATCGGGCGTTCTCTGTTGGTTGGGTCGTCAGCACTCGTCAAGCTGATGATCACGGGCGAGATCGGGGTAGATGCAGGGTGGTCCATGGACGGTTTTGCGGCGCTATCGGAGGATTGGGTAGGCCCGCTCACCGTCACACGCCGCCTCTTTGGCGAAGGCTGCGTGCTCGGGACTGGACTGGGGTCGTGGGACACGTCGTTCGCCTTGGCAGGAGGTGTAGGCGACTGAGGAGGAGAGCCTCTTTCGTCCTCCTCCTTGATTCGAACGACTTTGGGTGACTGGCGGCTATCGTCGCCGTCATGACTGTTGAGAAACGCGCTAGAATCATGAAGGCGGCAAAACGCAGATGCAAGGACACCCACCCGTCCGAATCCACTTCAGCCCGACCAGAAAGCGAACCCTCTTCCCGCGAACGTTTCCTGCTGGTGCGCACTTGCTCGACGCTGGGATGGCGCGAGTCATTTTGGCTGGGCGGGGAGTCGGTCGTATGGCGGGTGCGTTCGTAAGACTGGGACTGTATTGGGGGTAGCGCGTTGCTGTTGGAGGTGATGCTGCTGAGCGAGGAATTGCTAAATGCTTGGGCGAAGGAGGGCAACGACTGTGGCATATGTGCGGCGTGATTGACGGACATGACTGGGGTGTGGAAGGGGGACGGGGAAGGAGGGGAGGTAATAGGCCGGCGAAGAACACACAACAGAAGCCAGAGAACCTCTGATAGGCGCGACGGACTGAGAGAGGCAGTGGGGAGGAAACACAACGAGCGACTTGGGTTGGGAGACTGTACTGTGCCGATGCAGAGCAACAACGAACACGGTACACGCCGGCTAACGTTATGCAGCACCGTGTTCGCTGGCGAAGAGGTGACAGCTGCAGGGCAACAAAAGCGACGGAGCCGAAGGAGCTGTCTGGAGTGTTCTGAGAACGCAAAACAAAAAGTTTTAGGAAAATATGTGTACGACACCGACTTTCTGTTGATTTGTCGAGCTTGGTTACGGAGTGTTGTCGGGTCCAAGCCTATTTCGTCCTTCAAACAAGGTTCGTTGCGAACTATCGTAACAACGGCTGGGAAGGCTCAGAGATACCGTCGAAAGCGCCGTCATACTCAGTAGCGAGGCCTCTTTACTTATGCACGGTCCCGGCGCTGAGAGAGGCTCTTCTCAATCAAACATTATTGATCGGAAGCCCATCGCCCGAGCGGACAAGGTGGACGATCAGCAGCACAAACAAGCTCGCCCCGTCGTGGCAGTCCTCACCGTTGGGCATCTTTGTCCTGCACAGGACGACAATGCAGTGCACTGTTCAGCCCGATTCGTGCAAGCTACCGTCAGTGCACACTCCACTGCTTCTCCTCGTCTGCAACATGGCACTATCACTGCCGCTGCATTGCTTTTTTTCCCAATCATTCCGGCCAAGTATGTACAGGTATGTGCATGTTCATGGCCTCTTTCAAATCAAGACATTGCACTTCGGCCATCTTCCCCATGGCCCTCGCTTCTTTGCATCATTAAACAGCCCGTCATTGGGTTGGTGCATGCATATTTCAGCCAGGGGAGCTGCTATCCATGGAACTGTCCGTCGTGGTAACGTCCGATGCATCTCATCGTCATGCAACCGCCGAGTGACCGGACTATTCTCGGCTTAGCTGCAGCGTCTCGCATGGCCTCCTCGATCAGCTGGGACTCATGTCGAGCGACGGACATGTCCTCCAGGCTCTTCAGCTTCCGTAATCTCGCTACGACACCTTCGTCATCATAACTACAGCAATGGTATGTGTAGGTACACTCGAGAGAGCAGAAAGTTGTAGTGTAGCATGACGGCCACCTTACCGGTCTAAACTCGTCTAGTCCACAAACTCAACCTTGAAATATGGCAAGGGAAGACATGTCAGCGAATGCGGCAGGTTCATCGATGCGTCAACGGCCATCTCGTGTCAATAGCTCCAGATTGGTGCAGATGTCCCCATCTCGTAAGCTCCGTGGGTAGTTCTGGACCATTTATCGTCGTCTCTCCTGCTCCGCCATCTCAGCGCGCGCTCGACTACTGTCAACGATGACACGTTCAGTTCGACGAGAACACAGCCAGAAATAATGTCGGTTGATTCATGTGCCACCCAAAATTTCACCGTCGCGTCATTTCCTATACTACAGAGCTTAGTAGACAGGCTTGTCCATGTGCTCGAACCAACGTAAAAGTCGTCTTATTGCTGTCCATGAAGCTTGCACCATTTCATGGGAGCAACATGGAAACCCGATGCAAATTTCATTTCGACGAGCCAGATTGCATCGCAGCCACCATTCCATTACTCCGTAACCAAAAACGCGGATCGAACCCTTGGCACGCCTAACGTTGCTACTGTCCGTCGCAGTCGCCAATAGGGGCACCAAGTCACCAACACAAGTTTCTCCTGCTGCCCAAGCCAGATAACGGACGTAATAATACATTTGAATATGCTGTAAAATTCACAACGATGAGCACCTCCATTTAGAAGACAGTCTCAAAGGGGGAAAGTAAGCACCTTCAGTAACATCAGGGTTTTACACGTTTCTTCTTTCGGACGGTCAGGACGGTAACCTTGGCGTTACTGTCACCCCCGCCGTTCTCTGCCGGGGTTTTACGTGGTAAGTCCGGGTTGCTGACACTCAGTGAACCGTAAATGTACGAGTTGTACGTCTCGAGCGAGGCTATTAGTTCTGGAAAGGGGTTTGGTGATACGTCGAAAAGGGACTGCTGGCTACCAACGAGACGCCTGGGAGGCGTTTGCGGGAGAGCTAAGGTGGCGGGAATTAGATTTGGCTCCGGTGTACGACGGCCCGAGACTTCTGAACTTGCGGATGAATTCGCCGCTGCCACGGTTTTAAGTCCATCGCAAAGCCCTCTGATAGCGTCCTCGAGTACTTTCGTTGACCATGCAGCTCGTTCGACAGACGGAAACTCATGTCCGGTCATGAGGGAGGTCAGGACACGTTTGAGCAACTGGGGGGAGACCTGACCTGGCTGCGGTGCTGACGAGAATGGCTCACTGCGTGCCAGAAGCTGCGGGGAAGAGGAGGATACCACCATGACGAAGAAACCAGTGACTGCCCCGGCGATGCATTCCTGACGGAACGACATGCGTTCCCAGAATTCGTTCACAGACACCTTCTTCAGCGCCTTCGTAGTCTGCTCCTCCCTTGGGCTGTGCGCTTCCTTCTTATCCGAGCTGTCCTCCCTCTCCTCTTCCGTGGTTCTCGACGCTCCACGGTCAATACGGGGTCGTTTCCGTTCGGGAGATCTGACGCCCTCCGCCTCGGTGGTGCATGCAATTTCATCAATGAACCGCGCCTTAGGATCATCGTCAAACCACGGGATGATTTGCCCGATATGAGGCGCGCAACCTGTATCTTTGTTCGAAATTCCAGGCAGTGGATCATCACTCTGTGAATATGGATGCCCGTAGATCCACGACACAGAAGAGGGGGTGGCATAGATGCGTTCCAGTGCATAAGACGCCTCCAACTCCCCTAGACCCGGTAGCAGGTAGTATAGTCTTGTGTGAAGAGAGGTGCTGGCTTGAGCATTAAGTTCCTCCGCCACAGTGGTCAACTGGCGTTTCCACCAAGCACAGAGTTTCATGTCTGTCAGCGGTCGCTTCCCGGAGAAGTCGGCAGAGTTGGGGAAGAGATACTGGCTCTGGGCACGCGCGAATAGATGCACCCATACATGGTCTACCGCAAGTGGCCTGGTAGAAAGATTGACGTAGTAGGAGAGAAAGGCGCGAACGAGGGTTGGCGTTGGGGACGGGGCGGTGGCTTGGCCGGTCGAGTCGACTTTGGATACATAAATGACAGCACTGGAAGTGGACGGTATATGATACACGTATGCCTCGATAGCTGAGACGAATAGCCGAGGCGCGTCTGGGTTGGCCTGTTCGGATAACAGGATGAGGATGTCTTGCAAGTATGTTCTCGGTCGGGGAGATGCGAACGGGTACAAGTTCGAATGTTTCCGAGGGGACGACACGAGCACATGGAGGTGAAATTCTCGAGTCCCTGGCAACTTGGCCAGCGACGCCAACAGTGCGTCTCGCAAATGCATCCTTGCGGCGCGTGAAAGGTTGGCCTGGCCCAGTATGCAACGGCCAACCACGTATGAGCACAACCATAGTTTGCCGGATGGATGTCACCTGGTCGGGCGTCTAGCACTCGTGGGCGTCAATTTCACTACCAAACGTATACTTAGACTAGTACATCTCGGAGACCTGCCCGATCACCCCATTCTTCATTTTCTTCTCTGCGCTCATGATCTTACGATGGCGTTAATCACGGTGACCACGAGGTCTGTACAGAAAGGAGAACAATGCATCCGAAATCGTAAATTCACGATTATCAGCCTTCCAGTATCTGTGTCAACCTTGATGGCTTGGTTCAGGCCTACTTTAACTTGGAGCCTACGTGTATATTAAAGTGATACAAAGGGGGCACAAAACATGCTCGGATTCACCTTGTACTGATCTCTCTCCTTGTTGGGATCATCCGTGCCTGAGCCTAGCTAATAGTGTAACTAGATGTCCTTGCTGATCGCACTGGTGGCGGTGATGAGCTCGCTCAACGAGAGTTTCATGCTTGCTGTACTGAAGAAGCACTGCAGCGTGATACGAAAGTGACCAGGGGTAGTTTCTCTTGTCCCAGTAGTTCGTCGGTTTTTTACAACAATTCCATAACCATGCTGCCTTGCAATATAATAAGAAGCTGTGACACGTCGTAAGGAGCTCCTGTTAGATCGCAAAATAGTTTCTGGGTACACCCAACGCCGAAAACTTGACCCAGAAACCACACAGCAAGCTGGCGTCTTTGCTATCGTTCTTATTTTGTTCTCCGTCGGGACTGGTAAACGTGATCCTTACAAAAATTTACATTTGAACCGCCGTAAGGGGATTGCTGTGACACAGCGAACCTCGCTGTATGTGTATTGGTCAATATGCATTACAGCTTGCCCGTATACTTCAATCCACTTGCAGCCTTGGGATCACCTTGACCTCTGCCTGTCAGAGTTCGATATGCCGTAGATAAGAGATGTCGGAAAGCACCTTGCGTACAAGACCTGTAACATGATCTTGTACTGGAACAGTAGCGCCTAGTTGCGGTACACGTGAATATAGACCTTATGCACGAGACAGTAAGATACGCACGACCCTACTGAGTGCATCATCTTGGTCGCCTTCCGATCCCTTGATCATACCGATCTGTCAATATATCCATTTACATGGTGAGTAGTCTGGGTGACTTCGTGCGCAAGGCGCCAGTAGCCGTCCTCTGGTTCACGAACTCCCCGTAGGCTTTATCGAGATATGCTCTGCACCTAATAATACCCTCAGAACATAGCAAAACGGCCTCGGAATACTTGTGACGGACGTCGAGGAGTCCATTGACACAGACGTCGAGACCTCGTCCGTTTGTGCCATCGCCTCAACCAACCGACTGCGATATCGTGTTTAATTTAGCATTCTTAACATACACATCACACTCCCTGAAGGCCCACGAGGCACATAAGATAGTCGTCAATACGTTTATTGCAGGCTTTTAGTCTGAAGAACTTACATATAACCTCTGCAGTGTGTGCATGGAAGACAATGTTTATCACAACACGGAGAACCACCTTCGGGGCACATTCTGGAAAGGATAAGCAGCTCTTTCACATTCTCCCCTTAGGCACCGCACGGCCCCTTCAATTGAAGGAGTAAAACAGTCTTCTGATGGCATCCAAGTCAGGGGTTTCCAATCGTCCAGTGTAGCACTGTTCGAACGAAGCCCATCAAGACAGAACTTATTGGCTGTCTCCCACTTCCTTTGATGATCAATGAGTCTAACGCTAGCACCAACAATCCACTTATCTTGGATTTATACATGGGGGGTTTCGTCTTCCTTGGAAGTACAGAAAACTCACTTTGGCACGATGATACGGCGCGGTGTGACAACGCCATAATCCAATTTCAGTTGGTGAATACTTTGGAAGAGTATGCATTGCAACAATTGCACCAGGGATTCTTGTTCAGACGAAAGGGTTAGTGTGCGCGTTTCGATAACAGATTTCGGAAGGCACCAATGCATGCATCATGCACCTTAGTCTCCCCTGGGCAGACCTTCCTTCTGTACTTGGTGAGATAACGAGTTTGATTTACGCCTGCGGCATTTTTCTCGTGGTGCGCTGACTTCGAGACAGAACCAAAACCAATGGTCAAGTGGTCCGCACGACTCTGAGTCAAGTAGCTGGCATTTCGGTCGTCGAGTTTAGCGCCTAAGATCATCATGTACTTCAACTATGATTCCCATAAGCAGAGACCCGGGATATGGACTGCCTTTTGACTGCCTGACAGGACTGCTCAACAGAGATTACTGTAGGAGAAGCGGATAAATAAACAAAGAAACAGAAGGGTGAAGACGACAGTGATCTGGCTGGGAATAGGGAGAGGCCGATCCTTGTGCGTCGTTGACGGCAGACTCAGGTCCCTCTGGTTGCGTTTCCCATTGACGTGCTGGTTAAATTCTGGTGCATAATTATCACGGGTCGCTGTGTACTCGATGTAATGTTGCATGCAATTCGAAAAATTATGACTACGTCTACAAGGTAGAATACAACAGAGAGTAGCTTCTACACCAGATCACGGAAAATAGGATACCTATGCAACGTAAGCGAAAGTGTCCCTGGTACCCTCGACCCGCTCGATATATTCCTTCTCGAGTAATGTATCGATAGCCTATAGACATCCATGAGTATACGAACCGAGCGCCAGCAGACGAGGCTATATACCTTTTTAATGTCTGGGATTTTCGGGGCAAACCGCTGTGAGATTTGGGAGATCACTTCCTGGATCAAAGGCTGGTTCTTCATCGTCTTTCGTGCTTTCATGATGCTAAAGGCCGGTGAATATGACAAACACGGGGATGTGAGATGAAAAGACGTACCGGACAATGGTAGCTTGAATCACATATTTCCGGTCCTCGTCAACCGTTTTCAGTACCTCCGAGGATTCAGCCTTTACTTCAGCCTTGATAGGTTGATTCAGGTTAACGCGGATCTTTTTAGACTTGAAGTCTACCGAAACATCAGAACGGCGTGGAGAGATTGGGCATGTATAGACGTACTTGGATTCAAGTCGTACTGATCCGTCTCCTCATTGATTAGTACCTTTGCTTTGACAAGCAGCGTGAGCACTTGTGTCAGGATATCCTTGCTGATCGCAGTAGCGGCGATGAGCTCATCTAACGAGAGAGTATCATGCTTGTTGTACTGGAGTAGTACTGCCATCTGATACGAGCTTGTCATCAGGATGTACTTCTGGTTCAAGTAATTTGTCCTAAGCTCGTTCTTGGAATAGTTCCACAACCAGGTAAGCTTGCGTCCGGAGTGCTTCGTTTGGTAGTACTTCGAGAAGCGGTCATACGTCGGGAATATGTCTTGTGGGATGATGAAATCGTTGTTGGGTGCACTCAGCGGCCAAAAGTTCGTCCCGAGAACCATGATACTGAAGTTGATATCCATGTCATCATGATTTTGTTGCATGCGATCCTTAAACTGATCGGTGAGATCTTTGCTGAGGCTCATGTCTTATCGCTCGTCAATGAATCAGATACAAGAAATCATTCTCAACGCTTACCGGTGAACATGCGCTGTAACTTGTTGGTATATTCGAA
>JADGIP010000072.1:0-49059 GCA_016618355.2 Astraeus odoratus | reverse complement strand
TCGCCACCGTAACCGATGACGTCGGCGGCGTTAACGGGCCGCTTACCAGCGGCGACACCACCGACGACACCACGCCGACCCTGAGCGGCACCGCGCCGGCAGATGCGGTGATTACCGTCTATGACGGTACCACCCTGCTCGGCACCGCGACCCTCGACGGCAGCGGCGGCTGGAGCTTTACCCCCGTTATCCCGCTCACCGACGGCCCGCATACGCTGACGGTGCATGCCACGGATGCCGCGGGCAATACCACCATCTCAACGCCGTTTGAACTGACGGTAGATACCGTTCCGCCAGCCACGCCGGATATCCCGGCAATCACCGTCAATCCTGACGGTACAGAAACGCCGCTGAACCCGGGAGAAACCACCCGCGACACCACGCCGACCCTGAGCGGCACCGGCAATCCGGGCGATACCGTGACCATCTACAACGGTGGGGTCAAGCTTGATGATGTGCTCGTGGACGGCACCGGCAACTGGACCTGGACGCCAGCTACCCCGCTGCCTAACGGCACCTATGACATTACCCTGACCGTCACAAATATGGACGGCACGGGCAACGAAAGCGCCCCGTCGCAGCCGGTTACCATCACCATTGATACCGATGCGCCAACAGCACCAGCAGCACCGGTGATCACCGACAGCGTCAGCCAGATAACCGGCCCCGTTCCCGATGGCGGAACCACCAACGATCCGCGCCCGGTCCTGAGCGGCACCGGTACGGCGAATGACGTTATCAACATCACTGATACCGTTAACGGCACACCGACCATCGTGGGCACCGTGACGGTAGACAGCAACGGCAACTGGAGCTGGCGTCCTGACAGTAATATTGGGGAAGGCAGCCACGTCTATACCGCCACCGCCACCGATGAGGCGGGCAACGTCTCTGACCCGTCGCCAGCGATTACGATTACCGTGGATACCGTAGCACCGGATGTTCCGGTATTTGACGCCGTCGGGGGCCAGCCGAATGGGGGCTTAATCACCGATGCGACGCCAACCGTCGGAGGTACCGGCACGACTGGCGATACGGTCATCGTTTACAATAACGGCGTTGAGGTAGGACGTGTCGATGTCGTTAACGGAGAATGGAGCTTTGTCCTGCCACCACAGCAGGACGGCCTGCTGAACATCACCGTTGCGGGAGTCGATGCAGCGGGTAACGTCAGCGCGCCGAGCCCGGTCGTTTCCGTCACGCTCGATACCCTTGCGCCGGAAATCCCCGTCATTAGCGCCGTTGCTGACAGCCAGCTCTCCAACAACCAGCTGTATACGCAGGACGGCACGCCAACTCTTACCGGGACCGGTGAGCCGGGAACTACCGTGATCGTTTCCGTAAACGGCACGCCATCTGCCGTGACGGTAACAGTGCAGCCGGATGGCACCTGGAGCTGGACTGCCGACGCGACGCTGCCGGATGCTACATATACCTTCACCGTCTCTTCCAGCGATCCGGCGGGTAACCTCTCTGGCAGTTCAGCACCGGTGAGCGTGACGGTCGATACCGTCGCCCCGGCAGATCCGGGCAACATGAGCCTGCCAGATGAAGGAACACCGCTGACCGGTACCGGCGAAGAGGGAAGCACCATTACCGTGAAAGACAGCGGTGGCACGGTCATTGGTACCGGCGTTGTCGGCAGCGACGGCAGCTTCTCCATTGCGCTGAGCCCGGCGCAGCTGGATCCAACCACGCTGACCGTGACCGCCACGGACGCAGCAGGAAATGCCAGCGCTGACGTGCCTTTTATCGTCACCGACTCGCCGCTTGAGCTGCCGCAGGTTCCCGTTATTACGGCCATCGTCGATGACGTGGACCCGGTCACCGGCGATGTGAAAGGCAAAACCACCAACGACACCACGCCAACGCTTACCGGTACGGCCGAAGCGGGCAGCGTGATAACTATCTATCAGGACGGTAGCACGACGCCATTAACAACGGTGACCGCCGACGGCAGCGGCAACTGGAGCTATACGCCGGCCGCGCTTGGCGAGGGGCTGCACACCTTTGAGGTGACTGCGACCCTCAACGGTGCCACCAGCGGCCGCTCTCCGGCGGCCAGCGTAACCGTCGATCTGACCGCGCCGGGCACGCCAACCATTGGCTCGGTCATTGACGACGTGGGTCCTGTCACCGGTCCGCTGACCAGCGGCCAGACCACCAACGACAGCCAGCCGACCCTCACCGGCACCGGCGCGGTGGGTGATACCATCTCCATCTACAACAACGGCGTGCTGCTGGACAGCGTGGTGGTTGGTAATACCGGCACCTGGAGCTACACCACGCCCGCCCTGCCAGAAGGCAGTAATGTTCTGACCATCCGCGAGACCGATCCGGCGGGAAATCAGAGCGGTCCTTCGGCGGACTTCACCATCGTGGTGGATTCCATTTCCACCACGCCGGTCATCACCAACGTAACGGATAATGTGGGCAATACCGCCACCCCGGTAGCGAGCGGCAGCGAAACGAACGACGCCACGCCAACCCTTTCGGGGACAGCGGACGCAAACAGCATCGTGACCATTTTCGATGGCGCTACCCAGATTGCCGTGGTTACGGCTGATGGCACCGGCGCGTGGAGCTTTACGCCAGAGACCGCGCTTGTCGAAGGGCCACACGCGTTCACGGTTCAGGCAACCGATCCGCAGGGTAACCTGAGCCTGGTCTCCGCCCCGTGGAGCGTGGTGGTTGACCTCACGGCGCCGACGGTTCCAACGCTGGATACAGTAAGTGATAACGTCCCTGGCGGCGTTACGGGCAACCTCACCAGCGGGCAGGCGACCAACGACAACACCCCAACGATTAGCGGCACCGGACAGGCAGGCAGCACCATCTACATCATGAATAACGGTACGCAGTTGGGTACGACGACCGTCGACGGAAACGGTAACTGGTCCTTCACCCCGACCACACCGCTGGACGACGGCAGCTACTCCCTGCGCGCGTACGCAACGGATGCCGCGGGCAACGCCTCGGCGAACTCGTCGGTCTTCGCCTTCACCGTCGATACCGCAGGCCCTGGCGTGCCGGTGGTGACCAGCGTGATTGACGATGTCGCACCGACCACGGGGACGCTCACGTCGGGTAACAGCACTAACGACGCGCGTCCGACCTTCAACGGTACGGGCGACGTGGGTTCTACGGTGCACGTGATTGTTGATGGCAACGAAATTGGCACCGCCGTGGTCAATGCCCAGGGCAGCTGGACCTTCACGCCAGGTACCGATCTGATCGACGGACCGCATGCCATTACCTTCAACGCCACCGACGCGGCGGGCAACGTGGGTACTGCAACGGCACCGTTTAACCTGACGGTGGATACGGGCGTGCCGTCTGCGCCGGTCATTTCAGCCGCGGCAGATAACGTGGGCAGTATTCAAACCCCGCTCACTTCCGGGCAAAGCACCGACGACACCACGCCAACGCTGAGCGGCACCGCGACGGCCAACGCCACGGTCACTATCTATGAAAACGGGCAGCCTGTCGGCACCGCGCTGGCTGACGGTACCGGTGCATGGAGCTTTACGCCGTCCACGCCGCTGGCGGCTGGCAGCCACACCTGGACCGCCACGGTCACCGATGCCGCAGGGAACATCAGCCCCGCCTCGCCAGGCTTTACGCTGGTTGTCGATAGCACGGCACCCACCGCGCCGGTTATCAGCCAGGCGATTGACGATGTGGGGAGCATTACCGGGCCAATCACGTCCGGGCAGACGACCGATGACACCGTACCGCGGCTGGTCGGAACCAGCGAACCGTTTGCCACCGTGAATATCTATGAGGGAACCACGCTGGTCGGGACGGGCACCGCAGACGGCAGCGGCAGCTGGAGTATCTTACTCAATACCACGCTGACAGAAGGGGCGCACAGCTTCACCGCGCAGGCTACGGATGCCGCAGGCAACACCAGCGCGTCGTCCGCAAGCTTCAGTCTGACGATTGACACCGCGCCGCCAGCGCTGCCGGTGCTCACCAGCATTCTGGATGACGTCGGCAATGCGGCAACGCCAGTCGCGAACGGAGGAATAACCAACGACGCGCAGCCAACCCTCAGCGGTACGGCGGAAGCGGGTTCTACGGTGAAAATCTTCGATAACGGCGTGCAGATCGGCAGCGTGATCGCCACCGGCGGGGCGTGGAGCTATACGCCTTCTCCGGCGCTGGGCAACGGCCCGCACACGTTGACCTTTACCGCCACCGATGCGACGGGCAATGCCAGCGCGCCAACCGCCGGGTACACGATTAACGTCGATACTCTTGCCCCGGCAGCGCCAGTCATCAGCTCGGTAATTGATGATGTCGGCAGCGTCATCGGCCCGGTAACCGGCACCAACCCGACCAACGACACGCGTCCGGCGCTGAGCGGGACCGCCGAAGCGAATGCAACGGTACGGATCTACGATGGCATCACGCTGGTGGGCACCGTCACCGCCGACGGCAATGGCAACTGGACGCTGCCGGAAACCACCACGCTGACGCAGGGCACCCACAACTTCACCGCCACGGCCACCGATGCCGCAGGCAACACCAGCCCGGCATCGGCCGTGACGACGATTATCGTCGATCTGACCGCGCCAACGGCCCCAACAGGAACCTTCAACGCCGACGGTAGCGTATTAACCGGGAATGCTGAAGCAGGCAGTACCGTCACCATCCGACTCACGGACGGCTCGACGGTCACGACCACTGCGGGCAGCAACGGCACGTACAGCTACACCTTCGTTAACAAACAGACAGAAGGCCAGACGCTGCAAATCACCGCCACCGACGCGGCGGGCAATATCTCGCAGCCCGGCTCGGCGCTTGCGCCAGTGGTGCCGCTCTCCGCCAGCAATAATGTCGAAGAGCTGGATCTCAGCACCACGGCCACCGTCACCAACAGCCAGTACAGCGACTACGGCTTCCTGCTGGTCGGTGCCGTGGGCAACGTCCTGACGCTGCTCGGTAATGACACCGCTCAGGTCAATTTCACCGTGGGCAGCGGCGGCAGCGCGGATATCGTCGTGAACGCCAACGCCACGGGCGCGGTGCTCTCCCTGCTCAACACCCTTGAGCTGGTGGTTCAGCGCTTTGACACCGTTAACAACACCTGGACTACCGTAGTCGATACCGGACAGCCGCAGTTTGCCGACCTGCTGACCCTGGGGGCAACAGGCGTTTCGCTGAACCTGACCGGGCTGGCGGACGGCAACTACCGCGTGCTGAGCTATAACACCAACCTGCTGGCAACCGGCTCCTACACCAGCCTCGACGTGGCGGTGAAAGAGACTGGGCCGGGCACCGTTACGGGCGATACCAGCCTCGGCGGTAACGTGATCACCGACGTTGACCCAACCGCAGGCAGCGACAACGCTCCGGCAGGGGCAACGGTCACGGCCGTCACTAACGCCCAGGGTGTCACCACCAGCGTCACTGCCGACGGCACGGTGATCCAGGGCCAGTACGGTACGCTGACCATTAACCGCGACGGCAGTTACACCTACGATCTGACCAACACCAGCGCATCGGTGATTGGCCGGACGGAGAGCTTCAGCTACACCATCACGCATAACGGCGTCAGCGCGTCGGCGAATCTGGTGCTGTCGCTGGGCACCGGTACCGCCACCAGCGGTATTGTCGCGGTTGACGATACGAACTCGCTGACCTTCGATACCACCGTCAACGCGATTGACAACGGTACGTCGTCCCAGGGCGGCTTTACCCTGGTGGGAATCAATCTCGGCAACACGCTGGGGCTGAACCTGCTGGACGATATGACCAATCCTATCATCTATAACGTGGAGGAAGGCACTACCCGCACCATGACCATCCAGGCCTCCGTGGGCGGCGTGGCGCTGGCGTCGGTGTTTGATCTGTACGTCTATAAGTTCAACAACGCGACCCAGACCTTCGAGCAGATGCGCGTTGAACCAGGCTGGCTGCGCGCGCCGCTGTTGGGCGGCACCTCGCCTCAGCTGACGCTGCAGCTGCCGGCCGGTGAGTACCTGTTCCTGCTGAATACGGCTGCGGGGATCACCGCCCTGACGGCCTACACGCTGGACGTGCTGCAGGATCATGTCTACAGCGTGGCGAGCGTCAGCGCGAGCACTACCGGGGACGTTCTGTCGGATGATATTGCGCCAGTCGGTACGCTGGTGACGGAGGTTAACGGCGTAGCAGTGAACAGCAGCGGTCTGACGAACATTACCGGCGAGTACGGTACGCTGAGCATCAACGCGGCCGGGGAGTACACCTACACCCTGAATAGCGGCGTCGGCGTTGACCACATCAGCACCCCGGATACCTTCGTCTACACCATTACCGCGCCGGACGGCACGAAAGACACGGCTTCGCTCAACATCACCCCAACCGCGCAGCCGATGAATGCGGTGAATGATGTCAGCACCGCGATGGACGTGACGTCGGTACACCACACCGCCGCGTACTCGGATACAACCGTCGGGTCGGCGAGCTGGAACGCCGCGCTGCTCGCTTCAACCCAGGGCTCCGGCTCCGGCACCTTCGTGGTGGATGCCAATACCGCGCTGCACAACGTGGTGCTGTCGTTTAACGTCGCCTCGTTGCTGACGCTTACAGGGTTGACGGTTGACTGGACGCTGACCAACGGCGCCACCACCGTCAGAACCGGCTCGTTCAACGGCGGGCTGCTGCTGGGCGGCACGGCAACGGTCAACCTGACGGGTCTCGACCTGGAGGCGGGGACCTACACCCTGAGCTATACCGGCAGAATGGGGCCGCTGGGAGTAGGAAATATCACCATCACCCCAAGCGTCACCGGCACAAGCTACTCGCTGTCGCAGTTCGACGCCACGGGCACCCACACCGTTGATGGAAACATTTTCGACGGCACCGGTTCCGCAGGGACGATGGACCAGCTGCACTCGGTGGATACCCGCGTGAGCATTACCGGCTACGACGGCGTTACCACTACGCTGGATCCCTACACCGGCAGCACGCAGTCGAGCATCACGGGTCACTACGGCACGCTGGCGATTGCCGCAGACGGCAGTTACACCTATACGCTCAACCCGGGGATATCGCTCTCTACCATTACCACGAAGGAGGTCTTTAACTACACCCTGACCGATGCCAACGGCACCACCGACACCGCGTCGCTGACCATCAACATGGCGCCGAAATTTATCAGTTCGGAGCATAACGATGTGATTAGCGGTACGGCCTACGGCGACACGCTGATTTATCAGGTGCTGAACAGCACGGCGGGCAACGCGACGGGGGGCAACATCACCAGCGCCGGCGGCGACCACTGGACGAACTTCTCCCTGGCGCAGGGAGACAAGATCGACATTGGCGATCTGCTTGTGGGCTGGGACGGTAATACCGCCTCGCTGGGGAATTATATCAATGTCACGCAAAGCGGTAGCAACACTGTGATCTCCATCGACCGTGACGGCGCAGGGAGCACCTACACTAATACTGCACTCGTTACGCTTGATAACGTGCAGACCACGTACGACGAGCTTGTGAACCAGCAACACATCATTACCTGATAGCACCTGCAGGACATGACCCGGGCGCACAGCGCCCGGGCATAAATAATAAAGCTGTACTTATTTATTAGGGACAAGACATGGGAATAAAGATGCCTTACTGGTGGCTCTCGTGCTGCCTGATATCTGTACCCGCCATCGCGGCAAACCCGGCGGCAACCATCAATACCGGACAGCTCCGCGAAACGCAGGAACTCCCCTCACTGAATGGCCGCGTCGCCCCGGTGGCAGGCAAAGCCGCTCCCGGTTCACTACAGCTTGGCGAGGCCGTTAATCGCGCCGTCACCTGGCACCCGGCGATCGCTGAAGCCGTGGGCAAACTCTACGAACAGAACGAAGAGGTCGACGTCGCCAAATCGAAATACTATCCGCAAATCAACGCCGGCATGGACAACGGGTATTCCCACGACGGCGACCAGAACGGCTTTACGCCGTCGCTGGTGCTCTCTCTTTCACAGATGCTCTACGACTTCGGCAAAGTGGCAAGCCAGGTGCGGGCCGAAAATGCCGGGGTCGCCCAGCAGCAGGCCAACGTGCTGGTCAGTATCGACACCATCGCCCACGATACCGCTATCGCCATGGTGCAGGTGCAAACCTGGCAGCAGATGGTCGACACCGCCAAAGAGCAGCTTGACGCCCTCTCATCAATAGGCACCCTGACCCGCCAGCGTAACGACGAAGGGGCCACTTCCCTGTCTGACGTGGTGCAGACCGACGCGCGCATTGAAGGGGCACGCGCCCAGCTGATGCAGTATCAGGCCAGCCTCGACAGCGCCCGCGCCACGCTGATGAGCTTTCTCGGCTGGAACAGCCTGAACGATATCAGCAATGACTTTCCGCAGAAGCTGGCCCGCAGCTGCGATATCGCCGAGCCGGACGATCGTCTGGTGCCTGCGGTCCTCGCCGCCTGGGCACAGGCGAACGTCGCTCAGGCCAACCTTGACTACGCCGACGCGCAGATGACGCCAACCGTCTCGCTGGAGCCGGAAGTCCGTCACTACCTGAACGATCGCTACGCGGGTAACGAAACGCGGGACCGCACCCAATATTCCGCCTGGGTGAAAGTCCAGATGCCGCTCTATCAGGGCGGCGGACTCACCGCCCGACGCAACGCCGCCGGTCACGCGGTGGAAGCGGCGCAGTCGACCATTCAGCGCACGCGCCTCGATGTCCGCCAGAAGCTGCTGGAGGCCCGCAGCCAGGTCATGAGCCTGCAAAGCACGCTGCAAATTCAGGGCCGCCAGGAGGCGCTCAGCGCCCGCACCCGCGAGCTCTACCAGCAGCAGTATCTCGATCTCGGCTCGCGCCCGCTACTGGACGTGCTCAACGCCGAGCAGGAGGTCTATCAGGCGCGCTTTACCCAGCAGCAGACCCTCGGTCAGCTGCATCAGCTGCAGCTCAACTGCCTCTATAACACCGGGCAATTGCGTCATGCGTTCGATCTTGATAACCGCACCATCCAGACCGTGGAGATCCAGCCATGAAGCAACGCGACATCCCGCAGGGGGAAACGATGACGGATGAGGCGCTGGAGCAGTGGGCTCAGGCGTTTGGCTTTGTCGCCACGCGCTACCGCGTTGCCTGTTCGCCAGGCTCGCTCGTCGCGGGCGCGCCGTGGCTGAAAGGCAAACCGATGGTGCCCGCGCTGACTCAGCTTGCCCGTGAAGCCGGGCTGACGTTCCAGCTGCTGACGGCCGATCAGCAGTCGATCAACAGCTGGCGTCTGCCGGTGGTGGTGGCGCTGAACGACGGAAAAATCGGCGTGATCGAGAATTTCGACGGAGAAGATACGCTCGAGGTCAGCTTTTTCGACGACAAGACATACACCAACCGCCTGTCGATGAGCGCAATGCTGCCCGCCATCCGCCACGTTATCTCCCTGCGTCCGCTGGCCGCGCTGAAAGACAGCCGCGTGGACGCCTACATCTCAAAGTACCGTCCGGACTGGCTCTACCGGCTGGTGATGCGCGACCTGCGCCCCTACAGCTGGGTGATGCTGGCGGCGCTGTTTATCAATGTGCTCTCCCTCTCCGGCATTGTCTTTTCTATGCAGGTGTATGACCGGGTGATCCCCGCCCAGTCCTACCCGACGCTCTACGTGCTGACCATCGGGGTGCTGATCGCCACCCTGTTTGGCTTTGTGCTGCGCGTCGCGCGCGGGCACATTATGGATCTGCTGGGCAAACGCTCGGATCTGCGCGTCTCGGATCGCGTGTTCGGCCACGCGTTACGGCTGCGCCACAGCGCCATTCCGCGCTCCACCGGCAGCTTTATCTCCCAGCTGCGCGAGCTGGAGCAGATCCGCGAGATGGTCACCTCCTCCACCATCTCGACGATTGTCGATCTGCCCTTCTTCTTCCTGTTTGTGGTGGTTCTGGCGATCATCGCGCCGCAGCTGGCGTGGATCGCCCCGGTAGCGGCAGTGATCATGGTGCTGCCGGGCCTGCTGCTGCAAAAGAAGCTGGCGGAGCTGGCTAAGCAGTCGGCGCATGAATCCACCCTGCGCAACGCGGTGCTGGTGGAGAGCGTGCAGGGGCTGGAGGACATCAAGCTGATGCAGGCGGAGAACCGCTTTTTGCAGCAGTGGAACAGCTATATCCAGATCACCGCGGAATCCGGCCTGCGCACCCGCGAGCTGACCCAGAACCTGATCAGCTGGGGGATGACCGTCCAGAGCCTGGTTTACGCCGCCGTGATCGTGGTTGGCGCGCCGATGGTGATTGACGGCACGCTGACCACCGGCTCGGTGGTGGCCGCCTCGATGCTGGCCTCCCGGATGATCGCCCCGATGGCGACGCTGTGCGGCGTGCTCGCCCGCTGGCAGCAGGTTAAGGCCGCCAAAGAGGGGCTGGACAGCATTATGCAGCTTCCTACTGAAAATCAGCGTGAAGAGACGCCGATCCGCCAGGACGTGCTGCGCGGACACTATCTTTTCGAGCAGGCGCAGTTCCGCTATCAGCCGGAAGATCCGCGCATGGCGCTGCGCATTAACCGTCTGGAGATCAGGCCGGGCGAGAAAGTGGCGATCCTCGGGCGTAACGGCGCGGGCAAATCCACTCTCCTGCAGGCGATGGCGGGCGGCATGGATCTGGCGGCCGGCGAGTTGCGGCTCGACAACCTCAGCCTGCCGCATCTGGACGTGGCCGACGTGCGGCGAAACGTCGGCTTTATGACCCAGAACGCGCGGCTGTTTTACGGCACCCTGCGCGAGAACATCACCCTCGGCATGCCGCGCGCCACCGACGAAGAGATCTTCGAGGTGCTGGAGATGTGCGGCGCGGCCAGCTTTGTGCAGAAGCTGCCAAAGGGGCTGGACTACCCGATTATGGAGAACGGCGTCGGGCTGTCCGGCGGGCAGCGGCAGTCCATTCTGCTGGCGCGGATGCTGCTGCGCGATCCGAATATCGTGCTGATGGACGAGCCGACCGCTTCCCTTGACGAACACACCGAGCGGGAATTTATCCAGCGCCTGGGGGCGTGGCTCGGCAACCGGACGCTGGTTGTCGCCACCCACCGCGTGCCGGTGCTGGAGCTGGTGGAGCGCGTGGTCGTGCTGAAAGATGGGATGCTGGTCATGGACGCGCCAAAAGCGCAGGCGCTGAACAACAGCCGCATGCAGCAACAGCAGCAGGCAGCAACCGGACGGGAGTGGAAAAATGAAAATCAGTCAGCGTGACGTAGCGGCGATGGACGATCTGGATAATGCGCTCGACTCCGAAAGCGGCTATACCGGCGCGCGGCGGATTGTGATCTTCTCGCTGCTGATGTTTGTGGCGCTGGGCGTCTGGGCGTGGTTTGGGATGTTGGATGAAGTCTCAACGGGAACCGGAAAAGTGATCCCCAGCTCGCGCGAGCAGGTGCTGCAGTCGCTGGATGGGGGGATCCTCACCGAGCTGAACGTACACGAAGGCGATCAGGTGCAGGCCGGACAGGTGCTGGCGCGGCTGGATCCAACGCGTTCCGAATCGAACGTCGGCGAAAGCGCTGCGCGCTACCGCGCGTCGCTTGCCTCCAGCGCCCGTCTGTACGCCGAGGTGAACGATCTGCCGCTGAAGTTCCCGCCTTCGCTGGAGAAATGGACCGAACTGACCGCCGCCGAAACGCGGCTCTACAATTCGCGCCGCGCGCAGCTTGAGGACACACAGCGTGAACTGCGTTCAGCGTTAGATCTCGCAAACAAAGAGCTGGCGATCACCCAGCGGCTGGTAAAAACCGGCGCCGCCAGCCACGTGGAAGTGCTCCGCCTGCAGCGACAGAAAAGCGACCTGGAGCTGAAGCTCACCGACGTGCGTTCCCAGTATTACGTTCAGGCGCGCGAGGCGTTATCCAAGGCCAACGCCGAGGTGGATATGGTCTCGGCGATCCTCAAAGGCCGCGAGGATTCCGTCACCCGCCTGACGGTAAAATCCCCGGTGCGCGGGATCGTAAAAAACATCAAAGTCACCACCATCGGCGGCGTGATCCCGCCCAACGGCGAGCTGATGGAGATTGTGCCGGTGGACGATCATCTGCTGATTGAAACCCGCCTCTCGCCGCGCGATATCGCCTTTATCCACCCGAACCAGGAGGCGCTGGTGAAGATCACCGCCTACGATTACGCCATCTACGGCGGGCTGCACGGGGTGGTGGAGACTATATCCCCGGACACTATCCAGGACGAGGCCAAGCCGGAGGTGTTCTACTACCGCGTGTTTATCCGCACCAGCCAGGATTACCTGGTGAACAAGGCGGGCAGGCATTTCTCGATCGTGCCGGGGATGATTGCCACAGTGGACATCAAGACCGGAGAGAAAACGGTACTGGATTATCTGATCAAGCCGTTTAACCGGGCGAAGGAGGCGCTGAGGGAGCGATAGTCTTCGCCGGGTGGCGGCTACGATCTTCCCCTTCACCCTCTCCCCAAAGGGGCGAGGGGATGATTCGCTGCTCGCAGTAATTTGTGGGGATTCTTCAGCCCTGTGGGAGAGGGCTGGAGTGAGGGCATCATGCCGCACCCACACCACAATCCCCCTTTTCTGGAATCCGCCTCGAAGAAACCGCTTTTAATGACGCCTTACGCTTTCCTTCAGCCTGCATCAGGGTAACATAGCCGCCAATCGAAACGCACTTGCGCACTGTGCAAGAGTGCATTACTATTAACATAGCTTCATGGAGTGGAGCTAATAAGCGCTATGATTAATCATTTTCGTGATCAATGGCTTAAGGATTTTTTTCTGTACGGGAAATCAAGCAATGTGATCCCTTCAAGCCTTGAATCAGCCTTAGCGAGGAAGCTGGATATGATCAACGCAGCCACCTCGCACCGGGAGCTGAGATCCCCGCCAGGCAATATGTATGAATCGCTGAATCCCCCGCTTGCAGGGTACTCTGCGATTCGCGTTAACAGGCAATACAGGTTGGTATTCAGGTGGTCAGAGGGCAAAGCAGACGATCTCTACCTCTCTCCGCACAAGTACACGCCATACAAATGAGGCATTACCTATGACTCTTCAACAGGCTCTACGCAAACCCACCACGCCGGGCGATGTGTTGCAGTATGAATATCTTGAGCCGCTCAATCTGAAAATTAGCGATCTCGCGGAAATGCTTAACGTGCACCGTAACACCATCAGTGCTCTCGTTAATAATAATCGTAAACTGACGGCCGATATGGCATTCAGACTGGCCAAGGCGTTTGATACCACTATTGAATTCTGGTTGAAACTGCAGCTAAACGTCGACATCTGGGAAGCACAAACTAATTCCCGGACTCAGGAGGAGTTGAGCCGTATAAAAACGATTGCAGAAATCATGGCAAAAAGGAAATCAGGCCAGCCGGATGTGGCCTGAATCAAACCGGCTCCACAGCGCCACTTTTAATCCCCCACTGCCCCGGCGTTTTACCGGTCCACAATCTGAAAACTTCAATAAATGCGCTGACGCTGCTGTAGCCGCAGGACAGCGCAATCCATCCCACCGGCTTCCCCGCCGCCAGCCACTCCATTGCCTGCATGACGCGCGCCAGCTGCCGCCAGTTGACGAAATTCATTCCCGTCTGGGCGCTAAATCGACGGTTAAACGTACGCACGCTCATCCCGGCATGGCTGGCATGGCTGTTGACCGTTTGATTATCATCGACACACTGCAGCAAGTGGCTGACCACCTTCTTCAGACGCGGATCCGTCGGTACGGGCAGATAAAAGCGCACCTGAGGCGTCAGGGCAAGCTCATCCAGCAGCAGGGTGAGCTTTCGCGGATCGTACTCGTTTTCTGCAACGCTTAAGCGGGAAAACAGTGCATGAGTGAGATCGTCGGGCTCGAACAGCGCGGGGGCATCGGGAAGCATTGCACAGCACGCAGGGTCAAGATAGATAGCGCAGCCTTCTATCGCGCTTTCAGAAAAGGCGGCGTGCTGCTGGCCCGGCGGGATCCAGCCAATATGGTTTGCGGGTACAACCGAACGCCCCTGTTGGGTCTCAATCACCAGCAGCCCCGTTGCAATACGCCAGAGCTGTCCGGTGGCATGGCTGTGCCACGCGGTGCGGTAACCGCCGGGATGGCGGAGCGTCTCTGTACCGATCATCTTATCCTGGCCGAAAATCGTTATTCATCGACGTATTACAAAAACTGTGCCGTCGACTGTCAAGGATAATGGTGGCTCAACTACACAAGGAGCCAACATGAGCATCATCACAACCCTGATAGCCCAGCCTGACAATACCCTACAGCGCGAAAAAATGGCGTGCCTGTTAAGCCGCTTGTTCAAAGGCGAATTAGATCCCGCAGAGGTGTTCACGCCCGATTACCAGCAGTACACGGATGGTCACGCGCTTGATTTTCTGGGTTTTGTGCAGCACCTGAACCACGTCCGCTCGCAGATCCGCGCGATCGCATTCAGGGTAGAAGAGCTGGCCTGTCACGAGAATCTTTTAGCAGACCGGCACTGGGCTACGGTGACGTATCCAGATGGTCGCCAGGCGGAATTAGAGGTGTATATGTTTGCCGCACTGCGCGAGGGGAAAATCTGTCGTATCCATGAAGTGACGCAGACGATCGGCGACGATGCTTCAGACCGCGCGCTCGCCCACGCCACACAATAAGCTCACCCTGCGCGCACAACGGCAACTGCCGTTATGCGCGCTCTGTTACAGGGAGATCTTCAGGCGTCGAACCGCTTCTTTAAGCTGCTCATCCGTTGGGGTGACGAATGACATGCGCAGCGTTGTCGGGTCCGGTTCGTTGCAGTAGAAGAACTCGCCCGGTACAAACACCACGCCGTTGCTTAAGGTTTTTTCCAGCCATTTCGTCGTATTCATGCCGTTGTTCATTTTTGCCCACAGGAACATCCCGCCCTTCGGCTTGTGGAACGACATCACATCGCCCAGCTCGGCTTCCAGTTCCGTTGCAAACGTCTGGTATTTCTGGCGATAGGCCTCGCGGATCATTTTAATCTGGTTCGCCAGACGCCCGGTTTTCAGGTACTCGTAGGTCATCAGCTGGGACAGCGTGCTGGTGTGCAGATCGGTGGTTTGCTTGAGGTTCACCACCGCGCGCTTCAGCCATTCCGGCACCAGCACCCAGCCCACGCGGGTGCCCGGCGCGAGGATTTTGGAGAAGGTAGAGGTGTACACCACGTTATCCTCATTGCCGATATCTTTCGCATGGGCAATCAGCGGGCGGAACACGTCGTCGGTGTAGTTAATTTCGCTGTACGGATCGTCTTCGATAATCACGAAGTCGTAGCGCTTTGATAATTCCACCAGCTGTTTACGGCGCGCTTCGGAAAGCGTTACGCCGCCAGGGTTACCAAAGGTTGGAACGATATAAACCGCCTTGATGGTTTTCTTCGCCACCAGCGCTTCAAGTTCATCGACCTTCATGCCGTCGCCGTCGGTGCCGACGGATTCAAAATTCGCCTGTGCCAGGCCAAAGACCTGCAGCGCGGCGAGATAGGTAGGACGTTCAACGACAACCGTATCGCCCGGATTAATTAACGCACGCGCCAGCACGTCCAGAGATTGTTGAGAGCCGGAAGTAATGACCACGTCATCGGCCTTACAGGCGATGCCACGCCCCTCGCAGATGCGTTTAATTTCTTCGCGCAGCCCCGGTACACCTTCCGTCAGGCCATACTGGAACGCCTCGCCAAAATTCTGTGACAACACGGCATCGGCGGCAATTTTAAGCCCTTCGCGATCGAACAGGTCCGGATTGGGAATACCGCCGCCCAGCGAAATCACGCCCGCCATTTTGCTATGTTTTAATAATTCACGGATGGCAGATGATTGCAGGCCCTGCGCGCTGCTGGCGAGTTTGTTTGCAGACATTCTTTGATTACCTTCTTTTTTTATATTGTGCCCAATCTTAGCAGAATATGAGCAATAAATTCCGTTAGCTTAGGGAGGGGACGCAAATCCTGACGCCACAGTAAATGCACCGGCCTCGGCGCGGGCGTGAATGGCTCCAGCACACGCACCAGCCTGCCGCTTGCCAGCTCTTCCGCCACCAGCACTTCCGGTTGCAGCAGCAGCCCTGCCCCGGCTCGCGCCGCCATGCGTAAGCCGTAGCCGTCGTTGCATCTTAAGATCGCATCCCGCTTCCAGCGCACCTCCCCTTCCGCACCCGGCAGCCGCCACTCGTTGCGCGCGGTCCACACCGTGTGCGACAGGCACAGATGATCCACCAGATCGGCGGGCGTCTGCGGCGTGCCGTGTCGCGCCAGATAATCCGGCGCGGCGCAGATCACCATGTTGTAGGGACACAGATATTTCGCCACCAGATCGTCATTGCGGATATCGCCAATGCGAATGGCCAGATCGACCCCCTCTTCCACCAAATCGACCATTCGGTTGGTGAGATCCAGTTCGATACGCACTTCCGGGTAGCGCTGCAAAAATGTGGCCGTCAGAGGGGCGATCGCGCAGCCGCCAAACGACGTGGGGGCGGTGACGCGCAGGGTGCCGGCGGGCGTCGCGCGCAGCCGTTCAACCGCGCTTTCGGCAATCGAGACCTGCTCCAGCACGCGCCTGGCCTCTTCGAAATAAACGCGTCCGGCGTCGGTCAGGCTCTGGCGACGGGTATTGCGCTCCAGCAGCCGCGTGCCGAGCTGAGATTCGAGCAGCGCAATATATTTCCCGACCATCACCGCCGACATCTCCAGCCGCGCCGCCGCGCCGGTGAAGCTGCCGCTCTCTACCACCGCGATAAACGTCTCCATGCCGCGAAGCTTATCCATATTCCAAACTCCTGGTTAGTAATCATCTAACTTTAGCCCAGTTTATCTGAATTTTTATTTATTAAAGAATGAGGGCTCACAACATGAGGAGTCGGATATGAAAATCGTCATTATTGGTGCCAGCGGTACGGTCGGTCGTGCCGTAACCGAAGAGTTAAGCCGTCGTCACGAGGTCATCCGCGTGGGTCGCACGCGGGGCGACTACCAGGTGGATATCACCTCGCAGGCGAGCGTGAAGGCGCTGTTTGAGAAAATCGGCCCGGTGGATGCGATTGTCTCCGCCAGCGGTGGTCTCTACTTTGGCCCGCTCGCGACCATGAAGGACAGCGACTTCAACCAGGGCCTGCAGGACAAGCTGCTCGGGCAGGTGCGTCTGGCGCTGACCGGCCAGCATTATCTGAACGAAGGCGGCTCGATTACGCTGATAAGCGGGATTGTGGCGCACGAGCCGATTGCGCAGGGCGTGAATGCCACCACGGTCAATGCGGCGCTGGAAGGGTTTGTCCGCGCCGCAGCTTGCGAACTGCCGCGCGGGATCCGCATTAACCTGATTAGCCCAACGGTACTGACGGAATCCGCCGAAGCATATGACGGGTTCTTCCCTGGCTTTGAAAGCGTTCCCGCCGCGACCGTGGCCCAGGCCTACCGCCGCAGCGTGGAAGGGGTGCAGAGCGGGCGGGTGTATAAGGTAGGTTACTGAGCCTTACGGGCGGACATCAGCACCAGCATCGGGCGCTCCGCCTCTTCAGACAATGCAGGCCAGGCGTCAATCTGCGCCTGCGTTGGTCCCCACTCATTGACTTCACTTATCGTTAACCCGGCCTTTATCAGCGCGTTAAGCGTGGTGCCCAGCGTGCGGTGGTATTTAATCACTCCATCCGCCAGCCAGTTGCTGACGCGCTGGCTTTCGTCCTGATAATGGTTCACGCCCCAGAACCGCTCGCCACTGTCGTCGGTCAGCCAGCCCTGACGGGTGGCGCAGGTGTAAATTGGGTGCTCCATCGAGAAGACCAGGCTGCCACCCGGTTTTAGCGCGCGATGAACGTTGGCGAATAGCGTGTCCAGCTCCGGCAGGTAGTGTAGCGCCAGCGAGCTGTAGACCAGATCGAGACTGTTTTCGCGAAGCTGAAGAGATTCCAGATCGCTACGCTGATAGTGAATCTCCGCGTCATCCGTCAGTTCAGCCGCGCGGGCAAGCATTTTTTCTGAGATATCGACGCCCGTAACGTCAGACGCGCCCAGCTCGCGCGCCGCGCGGCAGAACCAGCCGTAACCGCAGCCGAGATCGATAACCGCTTTGCCGGTTAAATCAGGCAGCATTGCCTTGAGCGCAGGCCACTCAGGCGCACCGTCCAGCCCCTGCACCGAGCGCGGAAGCTGAGCGTAGCCTTCAAAAAACGCCGGGTTGTCGTAGATGTTTTGTGCCATGGCAGATCCCTCTTTAAGAATGTGCATAGCAGTATACTGCATTGTCGGGTGGCGGTTTCACCTTACCCGACCTACGATCCCATGTTGACCCGGTAAGCGCAGCGCCACCCGGATCGCTTTTAGCCAACAACACCCCAGACGAGATTCCCCTTGTGGAACGTCGCGGTCCGCGGAGAAATGCGCGCCACCGCCTCGGCGGAACAGGAGGCGTCCACCAGCACAAAGCTGGCGTCGTCCTGCGCTTTCGGCCATACGCGTTCACCTTTATCGTTCAGCGGCAGCACGTCGCCGGTGGCGATGCCGAGCGCGCGGGAGAGCGTCTGCTCGTTCGGGCGAATATAGAGCTGGGCGTACAGATTGGCTTTCTCCAGCATGTCCCCCAGACCGTACGGCGACCAGTGGTCGATCACGCTGTCGGTGCCGGTCATAACAAACACGCCCTTCTCCCGCAGCTGCTTCAGCGGCATGTGCAGGGTGCCAATCGGCACGGTGGAGGCGATGGTGACCTGCTGCGCCGCCATGCGGGTGGCAATCTCATCCACCTGCTGCTCGTTGAGCGTCGCCAGCGCGAAGGCGTGGCTGATGGTCAGCTTCCCCTTCAGCTCCGGCGTTTTCTCCACGGTTTCCACCATGTAATTCACCGCCGCCACGCCCGCCGGGCTGGTTTCATGGAGGTGAATATCCACCCCTTTGTCGTAATCCAGCGCAATCTGGAACATAGTATCGAGCGATTTCTCCATCGCGCCGTCAACGCTGGTTGGGTCCAGCCCGCCCACATAGTGCGCCCCCACCTGCATCGCCTCGCGCATCAGCTTTTCAGCGTTGGAGAGCAGCAGGCCGTGCTGCGGGAAGGCAACGATTTCGCAGTCAAAACCTGCGCTGCGGCGCGCCAGCACCGCCTGCAAATTTTCCAGGTTTTTCAGGCCGGAAACCGGCTCAATATTGCAGTGGCTGCGGGCGATGGTGGACCCTTTGGACTGGATCAGGTCGATCAGCTTTTCGGCGCGTTCTTGCGTGTAGGGCTGTAACTCCGGCAGCAGCTTCTGCTCCAGGCGGATCATGTCCTGAATGGTGGTGCCCGCCGGACGGTTCAGGGAGCGCCACGGGCCGCCGTAGAAGGTTTTATCCAGGTGAATGTGCATGTCGCGCATCGCCGGAAGCATCAGCTTTTTACCCGCGTCGTAGTGCGGCAGGGTCGCGTCGGCGTGGCTGCCGTTATCGCGCAGGGCGACAATTTTCCCGTCTTTAATCTCCAGCGTTTTCAGCTCGGTGCGGGTGCTCGTCGCCACGCTGCCGTCGACGTTGAACCCGGCCTCCAGCAGCACGTTGTCCAGATAGTAATGTTTTGCGGTGATGTTCATCGGTTTCCCCGTCTCGCAGGTTGCCTTTGCAGAGTCGGCAGCATACGCGACGGAGCCGGTGGCGCCAAACAGCGCGCAGGCGGTGACTATTTTGCCGCTCTGGCTGATAAACTCGCGGCGGCTTTTGTTTTCACTCATCTTATCTTCCTTCATTAACAATGTGGGTACCCGTTTCACCGCGCAGCGCCGCGGGCAGGCAGTCCGGCGAGGTAATGATCACGCGCCTGCCGCCGTGGCGTAAAAATGCCAGCGAGGCGACGATTTTGGGCAGCATGCTGCCCGCCGGAAAGTGTCCTTCATCCATGTAGCGCGTCATCTGCGCCACGCTGACGGTGTCCAGCGCCTGCTGGTCTGGCTTGCCGAAGTTAACGCAGACTTTCTCCACGCCGGTGGTTATCACCAGCACGTCGGCGCAAATCTCACGGGCCAGCAGCGCGGTGGAGAGATCTTTATCGATAACCGCATCCACGCTCTGATAATCCCCCTGCTCGCTGCGCACCACGGGAATGCCTCCGCCGCCCGCGCCGATGACCACAAAACCTTTCTGCGTTAGCGCCTTAATCGCATCCGCCTCGACGATGCGCAGCGGCTGGGGCGAGGCCACCACACGGCGATAGCCCCGGCCTGAATCCTCGACAAAATGCCAGTCCGGGTGCGCGAGCTGTAGCTCGTCGCGCTGCACCTCGCTGAAGAACGCGCCGATCGGTTTTGTCGGGTGCGTAAAGCCGGGATCGTTTTTATCCACCTCCACCTGGGTGACGACCGTGACCGCCTTTTGCTCGCCACGCGCCGCCAGGCGGTTGTTGAGCGCCTGCTGGATCAGGTAGCCGATGCCGCCCTGGGTATCCGCCACGCAGTTTGCCAGCGGGGTCAGCGGCAGCCCTTCCCGCTCGTGAGCGATCTCGGCGCGGCGCAGATCCAGCCCCACCTGCGGGCCGTTGCCGTGGGTGAGGACGATGTCATAGTCGGAGGCCAGCATTTCAAGCACCGACTCGGCCACCGCTTTGACCGCCTGCGCCTGATGTTCAACCGACTGGCTGGCGTTGTCTTTGATGATGCTGTTGCCGCCGATGGCGACGACCATAAGCTCTTTCATACGTTTTCCTTCGCAACAGTAACCTCAGCGCTCGCAACTTCGCGGCTGTCGAGGAAATGCTTCACCACAAACATGCCGCCCATCATCAGGTAGGCCGTGACGAACATCAGGGAACTGCCCTCGGCAAATCCCACCACTGGCGCGTGGATCACGCCAAACAGCGCCAGCAGCGCGCCTCCTGCGGCGGCGACGGCCCCGCGCAGCGGTTTGTTGATGATGGCGAAGATAGCGATACAGCCCCAGAGCATGCTGGCGAGCGGCGCACCGTTGCCGAGGTGCATCAGCCCCTCGTAGTAGATCCCTTTGCTGTGCAGCACGTCGGTGCCAATTTTCGCCGCGCTGGTTCCCGCCGCGCTCATCACGCTATTCATCATGGTCAGCGCCCAGTTAGCGATCCACGGGAACAGGCAGATAAAGATGACGGGCACCTCCACTTTCGGCGTTTCCCGCACCACCTGGTTGGCGGTGACAACGCCGATAAACACCAGAATCGGCACAATAGCGGTCATCGGTATGATGGCGAGCATAAACGCCCCCAGCCCGAACAGCGGCACGATGAACATGGTCACGCCGGACGCCAGCGTGTAGCCGATGCTTGCTCCCATCGCCTTCCAGCCGGGATGGCCCACGTAGACCGTGACCGGGAACGGGTTGCCCATCAGGCAGCCGAGCATGGAAGCCAGGCCGTTCGCCAGCATCACCTTGCGGGTCGGGTACTCATCCCCCGCCGCGTGGGCGCTTTCGATGTTCTCCAGGTCAAAGATGTAGTTCGCCAGACCCAGCGGTACGGCGGACGCCAGATAAGGCAGCGCGTGCGGCAGGCCCTGCATAAAGCTGTCCACGTGCACTTCCGGCGGGTTAAAGCCGAAGGATGACATGGACGCCTTAATGGCATCCGGGCTTTGCAGTCCGGAAATCCACGCCAGCGCCGTTCCGGCAATCAGCAGCAGCAGGCCGGTCGGGATTTTGGCGAAAATCGGCTTTTTACCGAACCAGTTAATGAAGATCAGCAGCAGAACGATGAACGACACGGTGGGCGCTTCGAACGCCTGCAACATCGGGTTCATCGCCAGCAGCAGCAGGCCAAGACCGGACAGGCACGACAGCAGCACGGTACGCGGGATCATCTTGCGAATGGTCTCACCCAGGAACGAGCCGCCCGCGAGGATCATTGCTTCCACAAAGCACCACACCAGGCCAATCTGAATCGCGAAATCCGCATCGCCGGTTTGCTGGTAGACGGGCATCAGGACCAGGAAGGTCACGGTAAAAATCGAGGGTGCGCTCGGGCCGGACGGCAGCGCGGTGACGTCCGTACGTCCGGTGGCGCGCGCCATTTGCAGACCAAACCATGTGTAGCATAAGCTCGCTACCAGCACCGCCAGCCCGAAGGCCGGCGCGATGCGTCCATAAACAATCTCCTTCGGGATGCCGACGACAAAAATGAGCAACCCCATCATGGTCAGCAAATTAGTCAGGTTGTTGGTCATCAACCCGAAATAGGCCGCCCAGTCACCTCTTTTCCACTCCAGTTTCATGTTTTTCATGGATGCATACCTTATAGAACGTAGCGATCGCGGAAGGTCAACAGCGCCTTTTCAAAACAGCTAAACGGCGGGTGAACGATGCCCGCCCCAATCATGCCGATGCCCGCGTCTTTATGGGCAATGGCGGTGTTGATCACCGGCAGAATGCCGCTGCCCGCCACTCTGGTGATGTCGATGGCGGTTGGAATGCCCATAAACGACAGCAGCGGAATGGTGACGTTCGGGTTCTCGCCGAGGGTGATTTCGCGCATCTGGCGCGAGAAGTCGATGGCTTCCTCCACCGTGCCGCCCACCAGCGCAACGATGGCCGGTGCCGTCGCCATCGCAAAGCCGCCGATGCCGTAGGTTTCGGTGATGGCGCTGTCGCCAATATCCAGTCCGGAGTCTTCCGGCTTGTAGCCTGCGAACATCGGGCCAATCACCTGCTGCGCCGGACCGGTAAACCACTGCCCCGGCAGGCCGGAAACGCGCAGGCCGAACTCGTAGCCGTTGCGCGCCATGGTGGTAACCACGGTGCTATATTCAATGCCGTGAGCGGCATCCAGCGCGGCTTTACACATCGCCATCCACGTCGGGCCGGAGAAGTAGTCGCTGCTGGCGACAAACTCGAACACCTCACGCTGCTGCTCCACCGGATAGCCCGCCTGAATCAGCCCCGGCGTCAGCGCCTGGATCAGCAGCGTGGTGCCGGCGTTGTTGCGGTTGTGGCACTCGTCGCCCATGTGCAGCGCCTGGGCCAGCATCAGGCGCAGGTCGATTTCGCCGATGATATTCATCGCGTCGCGCAGCATCGGGCCGAGCACGTCGCGCATCCAGTTCAGACGGTCGATCACGCTCTGGTCGTTAGCCCCCATGCGCAGGATCTTCGCCATCTGCTCGCTGAGGTTGGTGAACGCCCGGTTGCCGTAGGTTTTGTTCTCAACGATGTGCATAAACATCGAGGCGGAGGTGACGCCCGCCATGGAGCCCACGCAGTCGTGCTCGTGGCACGGCGAGAAGGTGATCTCCCCGGAAGCCGCCAGCCTTGCGGCATCCTCCAGATCCGTTGCCAGCCCTTCAAATACCAGCGCACCGGTAACCGCGCCCTTCATCGCGCCGCACATGTTTTCCCATGCGACGGGCGGACCGGCGTGCAGAATGGTGGTGCGGGTCATGCCCGGCACTACGTTAATTGCCTGGTCATAGCCCACCAGCACCGGGTGAGACTGGATAATGCGCTCAAGGGCGATTTTGTTCGCGGCGGCGATCTTCTCCGCCAGCGGTTTTTCGGCCAGCTGGTCGAGCGCTTCCACCACCTGCATGTTGCCCTGCCCCGGCGGCGTCCAGTCGAGCTGGGTCACGGGAACGTGCTGCTTTTTGAGGTCGTCGCTGAACATCGCAATGCCGACGTTAATGACGTTAAGCGGCTGGTTGAATAAAGTGGTCATTATGCGTTCTCCCCTTTGCAAACAAATTCGCGTGCCAGTAATCCGGTGTTGGTGCTGCTGCTGGCCCAGATGACGCCTGCGTCGGTCAGCCGCTGGCACTGCTGCGCCAGCGACTGCGGATCCTGGTCGGTGCCGAGCACGTAGCCGAGGATCTCCAGCGGACGGTTATCGGCTTTCGCGATCGCCTGTGCCTCTTTGATCGCGTCGATCATCACCCCCACCGGATCCTCGTGCGCGCCGAAGCCGAGCACGAAGTCCATCACGATGACGCCCACCTGCGGATCGCGCGCCTCCTGTAGCAGGCGGCTGATGCGGTTGGTCGGGTCGATCATTGGGTGCGGTTTGCCGTTGGTGAAGTCGTCGTCACCGAAGTCCAGGAAGGTGTGGGCCTGGCTGACGCTGATGTCCTTCAGGCGCTTAGCCGGATCGGGCTGGATATTGCTCCAGACATCGTCGAACTTCTCCAGCGCGGCAAACATCGCTTCGTCGCACAGGGTGCCGCCGCAGAACAGGCCGCGAATGTACTTCTGCTGTGGGGTCAGGCGGGCGCGCACCTCTTCAATCAAAGGCCAGTTGAGCGGATGCAGATCCAGGGACTCTTTTTTAATGCCGGTAAGCAGCACCGCCTTCAGCGCCGCCTCTTTGGTGCCACGCGCAAACTGCAGGCCGTCTTCATCGGCGGGCGGTTCGCTGCGGCCGAGGAAGCAAACAACCACCGGCTTGCGGCAGGCTCTGGCGCGGGCCAGCACCTTTTCTGCCACCGCTGGCGCAGGCGGCTTGGAGATGAGCGCAATCACCTGAGTGCCCTCATCCGCCTCAAGCATGTCGATGGCGTCGAGCATCATCAGGCCGCCGATTTTCTCGCTGAGATCGCGCCCGCCGGTGCCGATCAGCTGCGACACGCCGCCGCCGAACTCGTGAATGCGCACGCTCAGCTCCTGGCTGCCGGTGCCGGAGGCGCCAACAATCCCAATCGGCCCGCGACGCACCGCGTTGGCGAAGCACAGCCCCGCACCGTTGATGATGGCGGTTCCGCAGTCAGGCCCCATCATCAGCAGCCCTTTCTCATGCGCCAGCTGCTTCAGCGCCAGCTCGTCGTCCAGCGACACGTTATCGGAGAACAGCATCACGTTAAGATCGTTTTCCAGCGCCTGACGCGCTTCACGAGCGGCAAAGGTGCCGTTGACAGAAATGACCGCCAGGTTGCTGTCCGGGCGATGGGTCTTGGCGCTGGCAATCGTCGCGTAGCGTGCTTCATGGCCGCCGCTGCTCGCTTTGCGTGTAAATAAGGCTTCTATTTCCGCCAGCGTTTCATCGTTCGCCGCGTCGCCTTTAATCACGATCATCAGGTCGCCATTTTTGGCTTCCGCTAATTCCGGCGTGAGCAGCCCGAGATTTTTCAGAACGCCTTTATTCATTTCCGTCGCCATCGCCACAAACGCCTGTTCGACGCCCGGCAGTTTATTGGCTTTGGTGGAAACCGACATTAAGGAAACCGAATCGAAATACGTGTTCTTTTTTATGACGATTTTGGTTGGCATTGTTTTCTCCTGAATACGGATAAAAGGGGGCCGCCGTCGCGCAGAATGCACGTCGGTAAAAATACTGTTTGAATTAACGGCCAGCCGGACGTGGCTGGCCGAATGCGTTATGCGCCCGCCGCCAGCAGCAGGTCGGCTATTGCATCGAAGCCTTTTTCCCGCGCCAGTTCGAGCGGGGTTTTGCCGTATTTATCGGTCATGTGGGGATTCGCGCCGTGATCCAGCAGCAGCTTCACAATTTCCTGCTGCTTTGCGCCGCCGTCATTCAGCACGATGGCTTCCAGCAGCGGCGTCCAGCCGACAAAGTTAGTGTGGTTGACGTTAATATCGGTTTTTTCCAGTAGCTCGCGCACGATTTCAACGTGGCCTTTTTCACTGGCAGGGGTAATGCCCACGCCGCCGAAGCGCGTCAGACGGTCGAGATCCGGATTCGCCGGAAGAACGATGCGCAGCAGGGTTAAATCATTAGTCAGGCAGCTTATCAGGAAGGGGTTAAAACAGGTCTGGTCCTGTTTATCAATATCCGCGCCGGCGGCAATTAAAAATTCCACGCAGGCATAATGCTTTTTCAGGCTGGCAATAATAATGGCGGTTCTTTTCTGGCGGTTGGTGGCGTTAATATCCACGCCGTTATCCAGGCAGGCTTTTAGCGCGTCGATGTTGCCCTCTTCTGCCGCCAGCAGAAATTCCGTAACGAGTGCGTTTGCAGACATATTCAGTCTCCCAATGTTTCACTTCTGATGACCTGAGAATAGCAACAGCCTGGTCACAAAAGAATCCGCTTAAAAATGATTCATCGACACGCAATTCATTGTTGAGTTAAATTCAACAGTCAGGCTAAAACGTGCGTCTGTGCAACCTTTTTCTTATGGTTTACCGTTTTTTAGCGCCTCAGGCAGCATTATCCTTATGGTTGTAAAAGCCTTGCAGGACGCGGCTCAGCGTAAATAGTCAGAACTGTGACACACTTCAAATATGATGTAACGGCGCTGTTAAAATATGTTCAAAACTGATGGCTGAGGATGCTGTGATATGAATTCCATCTTTACCGAAGAGAACCTGCTGGCCTTCACCACCGCGGCACGCTTCGGCAGCTTCAGCAAAGCCGCCGCCGAGCTGGGTGTGACGACCTCCGCCATTAGCTACACCATTAAGCGCATGGAGACCGGGCTGGATGTGGTGCTGTTTGTGCGCAACACGCGCAGCATCGAGCTGACGGAGTCCGGGTTTTATTTTTACCGTAAAGCCACCGACCTGCTGAATGACTTCCACGCCATCAAGCGCGGGATTGATACCATTTCGCAGGGCATCGAGGCGCGAGTGCGCATCTGCATTAATCAGCTCTTGTATACGCCGCGCCATACCGCGCGTTTGCTGCAGGTGCTGAAAAAGCAGTTTCCCACCTGCCAGATCACGGTGACGACCGAGGTGTATAACGGCGTCTGGGATTCGATCATCAACAATCAGGCCAACATCGCGATTGGCGCGCCGGATACGCTGCTGGACGGCGGCGGGATTGATTACACCGAAATTGGCGCCATTCGCTGGGTGTTTGCCATCGCGCCGGAACATCCCCTCGCCTTTGTTCCCGAACCGATAGCGGAGAGCCAGTTGCGCCTGTACCCCAACATCATGGTGGAAGATACCGCGCATACCATCAACAAGAAGGTCGGCTGGCTGCTGCACGGGCAGGAGGCGATTCTGGTGCCGGATTTCAACACCAAGTGCCAGTGCCAGATTCTGGGGGAAGGGATTGGCTTTTTGCCGGAATACATGGCAAGAGAAGCGATGGAAGACGGTCTGCTCATCACGCGGCGTATTAACAATCCGCGGCAGGACTCGCGCATGCTGCTCGCCACGCAGCATGCGGCGACCGGCCAGGTGACGCGCTGGATCAAACAGCAGTTTGGCCCGGAAGGCGTATTAACCGGTATATACAGTGATTTACTGTGGCGTGCTTAGTTTTTCGTCTGCACCCAAAACGCGTGGATAAGGCCCGGGAAGTAACCCAGGATGGTCAGAAGGATGTTCAGAATAAACGCCCAGCCCAGTCCCTTGCCAAGCAGCACGCCCAGCGGCGGGAGAATAATCGTAAAAACAACGCGCCAAAAACCCATAATCACTCCGTGCAAGCTAACCAATTGAAAATTAAAAAGAGACATTTCTCTAAGCATAGCCAGTTTACGGGTTACTGCCATTCGTCTCTCGCGCTTTTACCTGCCTTTACCCTCTTTACACTGGCTTAAGCCCTTCCTTAAATGTTCTACTACTCATAAATTGACCGTAAGGAAACACCATGTCTCTTTCTCTTATTTCGCCACAGCAGGCGAATGCGCTTATTAAAGAAGGCGCAAAACTGATTGATATTCGCGATCCCGACGAGTATGCCCGCGAGCATATTCCGGCAGCACGCTCCATACCGCTGGATTCTTTACCCGGCGGGCTCAACGCTGCCCCTGGTGAAACGGTGATTTTCCACTGTCAGTCCGGGACACGGACATCAAACAATGCTGCGCGACTTGCGCAGGCAGCGTTGCCGGCTCAGGCCTTCGTGGTTGAGGGGGGCATTCAGGGCTGGAAGCAGGCCGGGCTGCTGACCGTTGAAGATAAATCCCAGCCGCTCCCGCTGATGCGGCAGGTACAAATTGCCGCCGGGCTGCTAATCCTCTGCGGCGTGGTGCTGGGTTATAGCGTCTCCAGCGGCTTTTTCCTGCTGAGCGGTTTCGTCGGTGCCGGGCTGCTGTTCGCCGGTGTGACAGGTTTTTGTGGTATGGCACGGTTGCTGAAAGTGATGCCGTGGAACCGTCATACCTCATAAGCAGTAATCAATGAATTACGCTGTACCCGGCTTCAGACGTCGGCTAAGGTGAAGATCGCTAAAACGATGAGGAGGTTATATGTTTTCTGTCGGTGATTATGTGCAACCGCTTAAAGGCGGCCCAAAGCTGAAAGTGCTCGAAGTGAACGGTGAAAACGTGGTAGCGGTACAGGCCAGCAATGAACAAGGCGAGAAATATACGCTGAAAGCGGCCGATTTGGCGCCGTATACCGAAGAAGGTGATTTCGGCGTCTGCTGAACAGACAACCGGGCGGCTTGTTCCGCCCGGTCCACGTATTAGATCAGAAAATCATCCAGTGATTTACCCTCTGCCAGCGCGCTGGCAATAGGCTTCGGCGTGCGGCCCTGGCCGGTCCACGTTTTTTCTTCACCGTTCTGGTCAATAAAGCGATATTTCGCTTCACGCGGTTTACGCTTTTTAGTCGGTTTACCCGCCTGCGCCAGTTCTGAACCCAGCAGGTCAGTCGGAGAAATACCATCGGCTTTCATCAGTTCCAGCAGGGTATTAATTTTTTCCTGCTGTTCAGCGCGCTGCTGCTCTAATTCCGCCAGCTCATTGCGTTTTTCTTCAGTAACGACCCTGACCTTTTCCAGCATTTCCTCAAGAACGTCCAGGGTTAATTCTCGCGCCATCGCGCGCAGGGTTCGGATATTATTAAGATTCTGTAACGTCAAAGACATATTATTGAAAACCTTTTCTTTGGGGTAAATAGATAAATCGCCCCAAGAATAATTCATTTCAGTTGAAATATCTACCCAAAGGTCCAAACGGGCATAAATGTAAATATATTTAAATATCGCCGTTAATAATAGCGCATAGCATTGGCGGGAAACACGTAGTTCTAATCACCAAATCAATATAAATGGTCAACTTTAATCCAAATCACAGCATACTGCGCTCTCATCAGGGGAGCGGATTTCTGCGTCAAAAGCAAAACACTTAAGCAACTGATTTATATAAGAAAAACATTTAATGAGACAGATTATAACGAACCGGATATAAAACAACCAATTTTAGAGAATTTTGTGGACAAAAGGCGAGTAAATAAAAATTAATCACTAGTTGTTAGTTCAAACATAGAGATATACGCTATACACCTCAAACAAACCAACCTAAAGAACTAGCCGCTGAAGGAAAACCGATTCCACTGCGTTCTTCTCAAGGAGTTCAGACATGTTCTCGCCGCAATCTCGCCTGCGCCACGCGGTGGCGGATACTTTCGCGATGGTTGTCTACTGTTCCGTTGTGAACATGCTGATTGAAATATTCCTCTCCGGAATGACCTTCGAGCAGTCACTTTCTTCTCGTCTGGTGGCGATCCCGGTCAATATTATTATCGCATGGCCTTACGGGCTATACCGCGATGCCGTTATGCGTTTCGCGCGCCGCATCAGCCCGGCGGGCTGGATGAAAAATCTTGCCGACGTGCTGGCGTACGTCACGTTCCAGTCGCCGGTATACGTGGCTATTCTCCTGACAGTGGGCGCGGACTGGCACCAGATCGCCGCAGCGGTCAGTTCGAATATCGTGGTATCAATGCTGATGGGTGCGGTATACGGCTATTTCCTCGACTACTGCCGCCGCCTGTTTAAGGTCAGCCAGTACGGACAGGTAAAAGCGTAATGTGAAGCGACTGGCGAAAGCCAGTCGCAGATTTACTGTACGTCGCCAAACAGTCCCTTCAGAAACCGCTCCAGCGCCATACGCGAACTGAAACCGTGCGGAATACCATAATGCTCATGCCGTTCACCGCCTAAATAGAGCGGAAATTGCTGATAGTGATCGCAGGTTTTAATATCCGAGGCAGGCTCAGCAAATGACAGACTTCTGTCTTTCAGCGTCGGGTGAATAATGAGAGCGGTACGTCCCATCCTGGCTTCACGATTAACATAAACATAATTCTCGCCGCGGCGATATCCATACGCTTTTGGCGTCACCTCATCCATGGTGAATCCCTCTTTTTCAAGAACGCGTGCCACCTCGTCAGGTCGTAAATACATATCTTTTCCTCGTTATCTTTTCCTGCCCGGCAACCTTACAGTAATCAGCATTAGCAGGGCTTTCAGAATAGTCCATAAACTGGCGGATAACGCGTGACGCGCTTCAGATATTAAATTTCTGAACTAAACTAAACGGGAACACAAAATTACGGAGGATCGTATGTTTAACAGACCGAACCGAAACGATATTAACGACGACGCGCAGGATATTCGTAATGATGTCAGCCAATTAGCGGACACGCTTGAGGAAGTGCTGAAATCCTGGGGATCGGATGCGAAGGATGAAGCAGATGCTGCGAAACGTAAGGCTCAGTCTCTGCTCCGTGAAACCCGTGCCCGTATGAACGGACGTTCACGCGCTACGCAGGCGGCCTGCGACATGGCAAGCTGTGCTACGACCTTCGTACGTGAAAAACCACTGTGTACGCTGGGAACCGTCGCGGCGGTCGGCATTTTTGTCGGAGCCCTGCTCAGCCTGCGTAAGTAAGCCCGCATTCTCAACCCCGGTAGCCTCAGCACCGGGGCTTTTTTATGCCTGTAAGCCTGAAAAACCCGTACCGCCCGCCCTGCCCCGCTGTGCTCATCATCAGGGCAATATTAATCTGAATTTCCCATATCTTGTATGGTTGAATCTTTTATCAACTACATCTAGTATTCTCTTTAGAAAGACACACACTCTATGACGCGTTAACTCGCGCCGTTTTCTCATTCTAAATGGAAATACGAATCATGAGCATTATTATTTACACTCGTAACGATTGTGTTCAGTGCCACGCCACCAAACGGGCGATGGAAAGCCGCGGCGTGGCGTTTGAGATGGTAAATATCGACCTGGTGCCCGATGCTGCGGATACCCTGCGCGAACAGGGATTTCGTCAGCTTCCGGTGGTGGTTGCCGGTGATACCAGCTGGTCTGGCTTTCGCCCGGACATGATTAACCGCCTGAGCGCTCAGGCCACGCGTGCATGAGTGGGCTGGTCTTCTTCTCCAGCAGCTCAGAAAACACGCTGCGCTTTATTGAGCGCCTCGGGCTGCCTGCGGTGCGTATTCCGCTCAACGAGCGGGAGCGCATTCAGGTAGACGAACCTTACATTCTGGTGGTGCCCAGCTATGGCGGCGGCGGTACGGCAGGAGCAGTACCCCGCCAGGTGATCCGCTTTCTGAACGATCCTCATAACCGGGTACTGATTCGGGGCGTGATCGCGGCGGGCAATCGTAATTTTGGCGATGCCTTTGGCCGCGCCGGGGATGTCATCTCTCAAAAATGCGGCGTGCCGTATCTCTATCGTTTTGAACTGATGGGGACACAGCAGGACGTAGAAAACGTGCGTAAAGGAGTGAACGAATTTTGGCAACGACAACCGCAGAACGGGTAATTCAGGCGACGCCGGACTACCACGCATTAAACGCGATGCTTAACCTCTATGACCGGGAGGGGCGCATTCAGTTTGGCAAAGATCGCGAGGCGGTAGAGGCTTTTTTCGCCGCCCACGTGCGGCCCAACAGCGTGACGTTTTCAAGCCAGAATGAACGTCTCGACTATCTGGTTAACGAGGGCTACTACGAGGAGCGCGTCCTGGCCCGCTACGATCGTCCCTTCGTGGTAAGACTGTTTGAACGTGCGCACGCCAGCGGTTTTCGCTTCCAGACGTTTCTTGGCGCATGGAAGTATTACACCAGCTACACCCTGAAAACCTTCGACGGCAAACGCTATTTAGAAAGCTTTGAAGATCGCACCGTGATGGTGGCCCTGACGCTGGCCCAGGGCGATGAAGCGCTGGCTGAACGGCTGACGGAGGAGATCCTCTCCGGCCGCTTCCAGCCCGCCACGCCGACGTTTCTCAACTGTGGTAAAGCCCAGCGCGGCGAGCTGGTCTCCTGCTTCCTGCTGCGCATCGAAGACAATATGGAGTCGATTGGCCGTGCGGTGAACTCGGCGCTGCAGCTTTCCAAACGCGGCGGCGGCGTGGCGTTTCTGCTCTCGAACCTGCGGGAAGCGGGCGCGCCGATCAAACGCATCGAAAACCAGTCTTCCGGCGTCATTCCGGTGATGAAGATGCTGGAAGATGCCTTCTCCTACGCCAACCAGCTTGGCGCACGCCAGGGTGCGGGCGCGGTTTATCTGCACGCGCACCACCCGGACATCCTGCGTTTTCTCGATACCAAGCGCGAAAACGCCGACGAAAAAATCCGCATCAAAACCCTGTCGCTCGGCGTGACGATCCCGGATATCACGTTTAAGCTGGCCAAAGAGAATGCCGACATGGCGCTCTTCTCGCCGTATGACGTGGAGCGGATCTACGGCAAAGCGTTTGGCGACGTGGCGATAAGCGAGCTTTATGACGAGCTGGTTGCAGACGATCGCATCCGCAAGAAATACATCAACGCCCGCGATTTCTTCCAGACGCTTGCGGAAATTCAGTTTGAATCCGGCTATCCGTACATCATGTACGAGGATACGGTAAACCGCGCCAATCCGATTGCCGGGCGCATCAACATGAGCAACCTGTGCTCGGAAATTTTGCAGGTCAACAGCGCCTCCGCTTACGACGAAAACCTGGACTACGCGGAGATCGGCAAAGATATCTCCTGCAACCTCGGGTCGCTGAATATTGCCCACACCATGGATTCGCCGGATTTTGGCCGCACGGTGGAGACCGCCGTTCGCGGGCTGACGGCGGTATCGGACATGAGCCACATCCGCAGCGTGCCGTCCATTGAGGCGGGCAACGCCGCGTCGCACGCCATCGGCCTGGGGCAGATGAACCTGCACGGCTATCTGGCACGGGAAGGCATCGCCTACGGCAGCCCGGAAGGGCTGGATTTCACGAATCTCTATTTCTACACCGTCACCTGGCATGCGCTGCATACCTCAATGATGCTGGCGCGCGAGCGCAACCAGCGGTTCGCAGGCTTTGAGCAGTCGCGCTACGCCAGCGGGGCGTATTTCAGCCAGTATCTGGAAGGCGACTGGCAGCCGAAAACCGAAAAAGTGCGCGCGCTGTTTGACCGCGCCGGCATTACCCTGCCGACGCGCGAGATGTGGCAGCAGTTGCGCGACGACGTGATGCGCTACGGCATTTATAACCAGAACCTGCAGGCGGTACCGCCGACCGGCTCCATTTCCTACATCAACCACGCCACATCGAGCATTCACCCGATCGTGTCGAAGATTGAAATTCGTAAGGAAGGCAAAACCGGACGCGTCTACTACCCTGCCCCGTTTATGACCAATGAGAACCTGGCGCTGTACCAGGACGCGTACGAGATCGGCCCGGAAAAAATCATTGATACCTACGCCGAGGCCACGAAGCACGTGGACCAGGGGCTGTCGCTGACGCTCTTCTTCCCGGACACCGCCACCACGCGGGATATCAACAAAGCGCAGATTTACGCCTGGAAGAAAGGCATCAAAACGCTGTACTACATTCGCCTGCGCCAGCTTGCGCTGGAAGGCACCGAAATCGAAGGCTGCGTGTCCTGCGCGCTGTAAGGAGAAAGGATGAAACTGTCACGCGTGAGTGCCGTTAACTGGAACAAGATTCAGGACGATAAAGACCTGGAGGTGTGGAACCGCCTGACCAGCAACTTCTGGCTGCCGGAAAAGGTGCCGCTCTCCAATGATATTCCAGCCTGGCAGACGCTGAGCCACGCCGAACAGCAGCTGACAATCCGCGTCTTTACCGGCCTGACGCTGCTGGACACCATTCAGAATACCGTCGGTGCGCCCGCGCTGATGAGCGACGCGCTGACGCCGCACGAAGAGGCGGTGATGTCGAACATCAGCTTTATGGAGGCGGTGCACGCCCGCTCCTACAGCTCGATTTTCTCGACGCTGTGCCAGACCAAAGACGTGGACGCGGCCTACGCCTGGAGTGAAGAGAGCGCGTCATTGCAGCGCAAGGCGGAACTGGTGCTGGAGTATTACCGCGCCGACGAGCCGCTGAAGAAGAAGATCGCCAGCGTGTTCCTGGAATCCTTCCTCTTCTATTCCGGCTTCTGGCTGCCCATGTACTGGTCGAGCCGGGGCAAGCTCACCAACACCGCCGATTTGATTCGCCTCATTATCCGTGACGAGGCGGTGCACGGGTATTACATCGGCTATAAGTATCAGAAAGGGCTGGAGAAAGTCAGCCCGGAAAAACGCGAGGAACTCAAAGGTTTCGCCCTCGATTTGCTGATGGATCTGTATGACAACGAGTTGAGCTATACCGAAGAGCTGTACGCCGGAACGGGCTGGGAAGAGGACGTGAAGGCGTTTCTCTGCTACAACGCGAACAAAGCGCTGATGAACCTGGGCTACGACGCGCTTTTCCCGCCGGAGATGGCGGAGGTAAACCCGGCGATCCTCGCGGCGCTGTCGCCCAATGCGGACGAAAACCACGATTTCTTCTCCGGGTCCGGATCGTCGTACGTGATGGGTAAAGCGGTGGAGACAGAAGATGAGGATTGGGATTTTTAATGTATGAATTAACGTTCATTAATTAAATATAAATCTCATTATTTCCACACCACTATTTCACCAGGCACTACACTGTAATTTCCCCGTCATATTCGCCTGAATCACACCGATTCAGGCGAATTTCCCGACGCAGCAGCAAAAAATTGAGAAAAATTCAAACCGCCCTCAGCCCTTTATTCATGGGAAATTCAGCCGTTTCGCTTGCAACAAAATTCCGGCGTCAGGCCAACTCAGGGTTGTCTCAGATTCTCAGTATGTTAGGGTTATGCCCGTTAACAATTTACCATGGTAATCATATCGACATAAACAAATAACAGGACACTCTCTATTGCATGGCAATTAAATTAGAAGTGAAAAATCTTTATAAAATATTTGGCGAGCACCCGCAGCGCGCATTCAAATATATTGAGAAAGGCCTTTCGAAAGAGCAAATTCTGGAAAAAACCGGGCTGTCGCTTGGCGTTAAAGACGCCAGTCTGGCCATTGAAGAAGGCGAGATTTTTGTCATCATGGGGTTATCCGGTTCGGGTAAATCCACTATGGTTCGCCTTCTCAATCGCCTGATTGAACCCACCCGCGGACAGGTGCTGATTGACGGCGTGGATATCGCCAGAATCTCAGACGCAGAACTCCGCGAGGTGCGCAGAAAGAAGATCGCAATGGTGTTTCAGTCATTCGCGCTGATGCCGCATATGACGGTGCTCGATAATACCGCCTTCGGTATGGAATTAGCCGGCACGCCTGCTCAGGAACGTCAGGAAAAAGCCCTGGATGCTTTGCGTCAGGTAGGGCTGGAAAATTACGCTCATGCCTACCCGGACGAGCTTTCGGGCGGGATGCGTCAGCGCGTCGGATTAGCCCGCGCGTTAGCTATTAATCCAGACATATTATTAATGGATGAAGCCTTCTCCGCCCTCGATCCTTTAATTCGCACCGAGATGCAGGATGAGCTGGTAAAATTACAGGCCAAACACCAGCGCACCATTGTCTTTATTTCTCACGATCTCGATGAAGCCATGCGTATTGGCGACCGCATTGCCATTATGCAAAATGGCGAAGTGGTGCAGGTCGGTACGCCGGATGAAATTCTGAATAATCCGGCGAATGATTACGTGCGCACCTTCTTCCGCGGCGTGGATATTAGCCAGGTATTTAGCGCGAAAGATATTGCCCGCCGAACGCCAAACGGCATTATTCGAAAAACGCCAGGCTTCGGCCCGCGCTCCGCGCTGAAGCTGTTGCAGGATGAAGACCGTGAATACGGTTATCTGGTTGAACGCGGCAATAAATTTGTCGGCGTTGTCTCCATCGACTCTCTGAAAAACGCCCTGAGCGAAAACCAGGGAATCGATGCGGCGTTGATTGACGCTCCGCTTGCCGTGGATGCCGAAACGCCGCTTAGCGAGTTGCTCTCTCACGTGGGTCAGGCGCCTTGCGCCGTGCCGGTTGTCGGTGAAGAACAACAGTACGTTGGCATCATCTCAAAACGGATGCTGCTACAGGCTTTAGATCGCGAGGGGGCAAACAATGGCTGATCAATCAAACCCATGGGGTACCACTGAAGCTGCGGACAGCGCGGCGCAATCTGCCGATGCGTGGGGTTCCACGCCCGCACCTGCCGACGGCGGCGGCGCGGCGGACTGGCTCAATAGCGCACCCGCGCCTGCGCCAGAGCATTTCAATATTATGGATCCGTTCCACAAGACGCTGATCCCGCTGGACAGCTGGGTGACAGAGGGGATCGACTGGGTCGTTACCCATTTCCGCCCGGTGTTCCAGGGGATCCGCATCCCGGTGGATTACATCCTGAACGGCTTCCAGCAGCTGATGCTGGGCATGCCGGCACCGGTGGCGATTATCCTGTTCTCGCTGATCGCGTGGCAGTTCGGTAGCGCGGGTATGGGCATCGCCACGCTGATCTCCCTGATTGCCATCGGCGCGATTGGCGCGTGGTCTCAGGCGATGATTACCCTGGCGCTGGTGCTGACCGCCCTGCTCTTCTGCATTGTCATCGGCCTGCCGATGGGGATCTGGCTGGCGCGCAGCCCGCGGGCGGCGAAGATTATTCGTCCCCTGCTGGATGCGATGCAGACCACCCCGGCGTTCGTCTATCTGGTGCCTATCGTGATGCTGTTCGGCATCGGTAACGTGCCGGGCGTGGTGGTGACCATTATCTTCGCCCTGCCGCCGATTATTCGCCTGACCATTCTGGGGATTAACCAGGTGCCGGCGGATCTGATTGAGGCCTCGCGCTCGTTCGGCGCCAGCCCGCGTCAGATGCTGTTTAAGGTTCAGCTTCCGCTGGCGATGCCGACCATTATGGCGGGCGTTAACCAGACGCTGATGCTGGCACTGTCCATGGTGGTGATCGCCTCGATGATCGCCGTTGGCGGTCTCGGCCAGATGGTGCTGCGCGGTATTGGCCGTCTCGACATGGGGCTGGCGACCGTCGGCGGCGTCGGGATTGTGATCCTCGCCATTATCCTTGACCGCCTGACCCAGGCTGTCGGTCGTGATTCACGCAGTCGCGGCAACCGTCGCTGGTACACCACCGGCCCTGTCGGGTTACTCACCCGCCCCTTTACAAAATAAGGAACAACGATGCGACATAACGTACTTTTTGCCACAGCGTTTGCCACCCTTGTCTCCACCAGCGCGTTTGCCGCTGACCTGCCGGGCAAAGGCATTACCGTGCAGCCGGTGCAGAGCACCATTTCGGAAGAGAGCTTCCAGACCCTGATCGTCAGCCGCGCGCTGGAGAAGCTGGGCTATACGGTCAGCACGCCGAGCGAAGTGGATTACAACGTGGGCTACACCTCGATTGCCTCCGGTGATGCCACCTTTACCGCCGTGAACTGGCAGCCGCTGCACGACGACATGTATGCCGCCGCAGGTGGCGATAAGAAATTCTATCGCGAAGGCACCTTCGTGACCGGCGCGGCGCAGGGTTATCTGATCGACAAGAAAACCGCTGATAAGTACCACATCACCAATATTGAGCAGCTGAAAGATCCGAAGATCGCCAGACTGTTCGACACCAACGGTGACGGCAAGGCCGACATGATGGGCTGCTCGCCGGGCTGGGGCTGCGAAGCGGTGATTAACCACCAGAACAAAGCGTTCGATCTGGCGAAAACCGTCGACGTGAGCCACGGCAACTACTCCGCGATGATGGCCGACACCATTGCCCGCTTTAAGGAAGGCAAGCCGGTGATCTACTACACCTGGACGCCGTACTGGGTGAGCGACGTGCTGAAGCCGGGCAAAGACGTGGTGTGGTTACAGGTGCCGTTCTCCTCCCTGCCCGGCGAGCAGAAAGATATCGACACCAAACTGCCGAACGGCATGAACTATGGCTTCCCGGTGAACACCATGCACATCGTGGCGAACAAAGCCTGGGCGGAGAAAAACCCGGCTGCGGCGAAGCTGTTCTCGGTGATGAAGCTGCCGCTGGCGGACATCAACGCCCAGAATGCGATGATGCACGCGGGCAAATCCTCTGAGGCGGATGTTAAAGGCCACGTGGATGGCTGGATCAAAGCCCACCAGCAGCAGTTTGATGGCTGGGTGAAAGAGGCGCTTGCGGCGCAGAAGTAAAAACGCAACACAACCTTACCCCTCACCCCGGACCGTACACCCCTCTGGGGAGAGGGTTAGGGTGAGGGGATTAACCGCACAAACACACACATAACAATCCCCCAACATTCACAATCATTAGCTATTATGGTTTCCGGAAAAATAATCACTTAACTCACGATTCCTGAAACTAATGACAAAAACATCTCAGGGGCTTAGCCCCGCACTCATCCTTTTAATGTCCGTGGCAACGGGTCTGGCTGTCGCCAGCAACTATTACGCACAACCTCTGCTTGATACTATCGCGCGCGCCTTCGATCTTTCAGCCAGCTCCGCCGGCTTTATCGTCACCGCTGCGCAGCTCGGCTATGCGGCAGGGCTGCTGTTCCTGGTGCCATTGGGCGATATGTTTGAGCGCCGGATGCTTATCGTCTCTATGACGCTTCTGGCGGCAGGCGGCATGCTGATCACCGCCAGCAGCCAGTCGCTGACGATGATGATCGTCGGTACCGCGCTAACGGGGCTTTTCTCCGTCGTCGCGCAAATCCTGGTGCCTCTCGCCGCAACGCTCGCCTCGCCGGAAAAACGCGGCAAAGTGGTCGGCACTATCATGAGCGGCCTGCTGCTGGGCATTCTGCTGGCGCGAACCGTTGCCGGGCTGCTGGCAAGCCTCGGCGGCTGGCGCACCGTCTACTGGGTGGCGAGCGTATTGATGGTGGTGATGGCGCTGGCGCTGTGGCGCGGGCTGCCGAAGGTGAAGCAGGAGAATCACCTGAATTACCCGCAGCTTCTGGCCTCCGTGTTTAGCCTGTTCACGCAGGATAAACTGCTGCGCACCCGCGCTCTGCTGGGGTGTTTAACCTTCGCCAACTTCAGCATTCTCTGGACGTCGATGGCATTTCTGCTGGCAGCACCGCCGTTCAATTATTCCGAAGGGGTGATTGGTCTGTTCGGTCTGGCCGGTGCAGCAGGTGCATTGGGCGCTCGCCCGGCAGGCGGGCTGGCTGATAAAGGCAAATCGCACATGACCACGACAGCCGGACTGATTTTGCTCCTGCTCTCCTGGGCGGCCATCTGGTATGGGCACGTCTCGGTGCTGGCGCTGATCGTCGGTATTCTGGTGCTCGATCTCACCGTACAGGGTGTTCACATCACCAACCAGACCGTGATTTACCGCGTGAAGCCCGAGGCGCGTAACCGCCTCACGGCCGGATACATGACCAGCTACTTCATTGGTGGTGCGGCGGGTTCGTTAATATCAGCGTCGGCGTGGCAGCATGCTGGCTGGTCAGGTGTGTGCGGGATAGGGGCAATCGTCGCCGCGCTTAACCTGGTTGTATGGTGGCGCGGCTATCATCGTCAGGAAGCAATTCATTAAGTTTTACATTGCTTTGGGCCTCTTAGGGTGTAAAGGGGCCCGGCAGTCTGTTAATGTAAACGTAATCATTTATCCCAGAAATTTTAATGTGGGTGACATATCTACAATTGGCATGAATAGTTCAGACCCCCGTCCCCACATCCTCTCTTCAGCGGGTTTATACCCTACGCTTTCTGTGCTCACCGGGTCACGGACTTACCCGGCGCTCTTTGATGGTGGCATTCGTTTGGCGGATATAACCGCACAAATAATTCATTTACATTATTTGTCACCATCGTTACTATATCGGCTGTAATTAATGAGGTTATGCCCAAAATGGATAGTTCGTTTACGCCCATTGAACAAATGCTTAAATTCCGCGCCAGTCGTCATGAGGACTTCCCGTATCAGGAAATCCTGCTGACCCGCCTGTGCATGCACATGCAGGGTAAGCTACTGGAAAATCGTAATAAAATGCTGAAAGCTCAAGGGATTAACGAGACGTTGTTTATGGCGTTGATTACGCTGGAGTCTCAGGAAAACCATAGCATTCAGCCTTCTGAGCTGAGCTGCGCGCTGGGATCGTCCCGTACCAATGCGACCCGTATTGCCGATGAGCTGGAAAAGCGCGGCTGGATTGAGCGCCGTGAAAGCGATAACGATCGCCGCTGCCTGCATCTGCAATTGACCGATAAAGGTCACCAGTTCCTGCGTGAGGTGCTGCCACCTCAGCACAATTGCCTGCACAAACTCTGGTCTGCCCTCAGTACTTCCGAGCGCGACCAGCTTGAGCATATCACTCGCAAGCTGCTCACCCGTCTGGACCAGATGGATGAAGAAGGCGCTGTTCTTGAGGCGCTGCGCTAACGCGACGACACGCTCAACAATCCAGATTTATATAAGAAAACCGACAGGCCAGCACGTCACACTGCTGGCCTTTCTGACAACAGGTCGGCTCAGCCGATGTGAAAATAAGAAGATCGTGGAGAACAACAATGAGCGCAAATGCGGAGAGCACTACCCCGCAGCAACCGGCCAATAAGAAAGGCAAACGTAAAAGTGCCCTTCTTCTGTTGACCTTGCTCTTTATTATTATTGCCGTGGCATATGGGATCTATTGGTTTTTAGTATTGCGTCATGCAGAAGAGACTGACGACGCATACGTGGCAGGGAACCAGGTACAGATTATGGCGCAGGTGTCGGGCAGCGTGACGAAAGTCTGGGCTGACAATACCGACTTTGTGCAAAAAGGCGATGTTTTGGTGACCCTCGATCCAACCGACGCCCAGCAGGCCTTTGAGAAAGCCCAGACCGCGCTGGCCTCCAGCGTCCGTCAAACCCGCCAGCTGATGATCAACAGTAAACAGCTGCAGGCCAACATCGACGTGCAGAAAACCGCACTCGCGCAGGCGCAGAGCGACCTGAACCGCCGTGTACCGCTCGGCACCGCTAACCTGATTGGCCGTGAAGAGCTGCAGCACGCGCGCGACGCGGTTGCCAGTGCCCAGGCACAGCTGGACGTGGCGATTCAACAGTACAACGCCAACCAGGCGATGGTGCTCGGCACCAGCCTCGAAAACCAGCCCGCCGTACAACAGGCGGCGACTGAAGTACGCAACGCATGGCTTGCCCTGCAGCGTACCAAAATCGTCAGCCCGATGACCGGCTACGTCTCCCGCCGTTCCGTCCAGCCAGGGGCGCAGATTAGCCCGACCACGCCGCTGATGGCAGTCGTGCCGGCAGACAACCTGTGGGTAGACGCCAACTTTAAAGAGACGCAGCTCGCCCATATGCGTATCGGCCAGACCGCAACCGTGGTCAGCGATATCTACGGCGATGACGTGAAGTACACCGGGAAAGTGGTGGGTCTGGATATGGGGACCGGCAGCGCTTTCTCCCTGCTGCCAGCGCAAAACGCCACCGGCAACTGGATCAAAGTGGTTCAGCGTCTGCCCGTGCGTATCGAGCTGGATGCCAAACAGCTGGCGGATCACCCGCTGCGTATCGGCCTCTCAACGCTTGTGACGGTCGATACCGCCAACCGCGACGGTCAGATCCTGGCAAGCCAGGTGCGTAGCAGCCCGGTTTATGAAAGTAACGCCCGTGAAATTAGCCTCGATCCGGTCAACAAACTGATCGATGACATCGTGAAGGCAAACGCCGGTTAATCCGAAGGTGAGCGTTATGCAACAGCAAAAGCCGCAAAAACCGCTGGAAGGCGCGCAGCTGGTCATTATGACCATTGCGCTGTCGCTGGCGACATTCATGCAGGTGCTGGACTCCACCATCGCAAACGTGGCGATCCCAACCATCGCCGGCAACCTTGGCTCGTCGCTGAGCCAGGGGACATGGGTCATTACTTCGTTTGGGGTGGCAAACGCCATCTCCATCCCTATCACCGGCTGGCTGGCGAAGCGCGTCGGTGAGGTGAAGCTGTTCCTCTGGTCCACGGTAGCGTTTGTTCTTGCCTCCTGGGCGTGCGGCATGTCCAGCAGCCTGACGATGCTGATTTTCTTCCGCGTCATTCAGGGGATTGTCGCCGGGCCGCTGATCCCGCTGTCGCAGAGTTTGCTGCTGAGCAACTACCCCCCAGCAAAGCGTTCGGTCGCGCTGGCGCTGTGGTCAATGACCGTTATCGTCGCGCCTATCTGCGGACCGATTCTGGGCGGGTACATCAGCGATAACTACCACTGGGGCTGGATCTTCTTTATCAACGTACCGATTGGCGCCGTCGTGGTATTGATGACGCTGCAGTCGCTGCGGGGACGAGAGACGCGCACCGAACAGCGCCGTATCGACAGCATCGGGCTGGCGCTGCTGATCCTGGGTATCGGCAGTCTGCAGATCATGCTCGACCGCGGTAAAGAGCTCGACTGGTTCAACTCGCAGGAGATCATCATCCTGACCATTGTCGCGGTGGTGTCGATAAGCTTCCTGATTGTCTGGGAGCTGACGGACGACAACCCAATTGTCGATCTCTCGCTCTTCAAATCGCGAAACTTCACCATCGGCTGCCTGTGTATCAGCCTCGCCTATATGCTCTACTTCGGCGCGATTGTTCTGCTGCCGCAGCTGTTGCAGGAGGTGTATGGCTATACCGCGACCTGGGCGGGGCTGGCCTCAGCGCCCGTTGGGGTGATCCCGGTTCTGCTGTCGCCGATTATTGGCCGCTTCGCCCACAAGCTCGACATGCGTCGGCTGGTGACGTTCAGCTTCATTATGTACGCCGTGTGCTTCTACTGGCGCGCGTATACCTTTGAGCCGGGAATGGACTTTGGCGCCTCGGCGTGGCCGCAGTTCATTCAGGGCTTTGCGGTGGCGTGCTTCTTTATGCCGCTGACCACCATTACGCTCTCTGGCCTGCCGCCTGAGCGTCTGGCGGCGGCATCAAGCCTGTCGAACTTCACCCGTACGCTAGCGGGTTCCATCGGGACGTCGATCACCACCACCCTGTGGACCAACCGTGAATCGATGCACCACGCCCAGCTGACCGAAGCGGTGAACCCGTACAATCCGAATGCCCAGCAGATGTACAGTCAGCTTCAGGGCATGGGGATGACGGAGCAGCAGGCATCCGGCTGGATTGCCCAGCAGATCACCAACCAGGGGCTGATTATCTCGGCAAACGAGATTTTCTGGATATCGGCGGGGATCTTCATCGTCCTGCTGGGGCTGGTGTGGTTTGCCAGACCGCCGTTTGGCGCCGGTGGCGGCGGCGGAGGGGCGCACTAATTCGCGTTGTCCAGAACGCGACAGCGATTGTCAGTTTCGATAAAGCAGCGCTCCTGAAATCAATTCACGATAGTGAAAAGACAACAGGAGCGCATCATGCTGAATACACCCGCCGACAAATACCAGCCTTATCCCACCGTTTCATTGCCCGACCGCCGCTGGCCGGAGCAGACCATCACCCGCGCGCCGCGCTGGCTCTCGACAGACTTACGCGACGGCAATCAGGCGCTTGCCGAGCCGATGGACAGCGCGCGCAAGCTGCAGTTCTGGGATTTGCTGCTGGGCTGCGGATTTAAAGAGATTGAGGTCGCCTTCCCGTCCGCCTCGCAGACCGACTTCAACTTTGTCCGCCAGCTCATCGAAGAGAACCGCATTCCGGATGACGTCACGATTCAGGTGTTAACACAGGCGCGGGAAGATCTCATCCATCGTACTTTTGAATCCCTGCGCGGCGCGAAGCAGGCCACCGTCCACCTGTATAACGCCACCGCCCCGCTGTTCCGCCGCCTGGTGTTCGGTATGGAGAAAGCGCAGATCGTCGAGCTGGCCACCCGCGCCACGCGGCTTATCCGCCAGCTTTGTGAAGAGAACCCTGAAACCCGCTGGCAGTACGAGTACTCCCCGGAAACCTTCTGCTTTACCGAGCCGGAGTTTGCGCTGGAGATTTGTGAAGCCGTGGCGGAGATCTGGCAGCCGTGCGATGAACGGCCAATGGTGATCAACTTACCCGCTACCGTCGAGGTCAGTACGCCGAACGTCTATGCCGATCAGATCGAGTATTTCTGCCGCCACTTCAGCCGCCGCCGCGACGTTTGCATCAGCGTGCATCCGCATAACGACCGCGGAACGGGCGTCGCCAGCGCGGAGCTGGCGGTGATGGCCGGGGCCGACCGCGTAGAGGGCTGCCTTTTTGGCAACGGCGAACGCACGGGCAACGTTTGCCTGGTAACGCTGGCGATGAACCTCTACAGCCAGGGCATTAGTCCCAATCTGGACTTTAGCGATATGAATCGGGTGGTCGAAACGGTAGAGACCTGCAACCAGTTGCCTGTCCATCCGCGCCATCCGTGGGCAGGACGGCTGGCCTATACCGCCTTCTCCGGCTCGCATCAGGACGCCATCAAGAAAGGCTTTGATGCCCGCAGGCCTGGCGATCGCTGGGAGATGCCCTATCTGCCCGTCGATCCGCAGGACATCGGCTGCACCTACGAAGCGGTGATCCGCGTGAACAGCCAGTCAGGAAAAAGCGGCAGCGCCTGGCTTATTGAGCAAAACCACGGCCTGAAGCTGCCCCGCGCCCTGCAGCAGGATTTTAGCCAGCACGTGCAGCAGGAAACGGATCGCCACGGGAAAGAAATGACGCAGAACGCGCTGTGGCAGCTATTCCGCACCCGCTACGGGCTGGTAACGACGCCGCAGCTGGCGCTGCAATCCTACCGCAGCGACGGCCAGCAGGACGGCCAGCTGCGGCTGACGGCAAGCGTCGTCACGCAGGGGGGAACGCGCCAGCTGGAGGGTCAGGGCAATGGTCTGCTCTCCGCTGCCGCGCAGGGCCTGAGCCGCTGGGTCAACGCGCCGTTTATGATTAAGGATTATCACGAACATACGCTGGGCGAACGCAGCGACAGCCGATCGGTGGCCTATATCCGCTGCCTGTTCCAGGACGGCACCAGCAGCTGGGGCGTGGGCATTGACAGCGACGTGGCGCGCGCGTCGCTTCAGGCGCTGTTTAACGCGGTCAGTCGTTCTTAAAGTAATCGCTGGGTGAGATACCCATCGTCCGGCGGAACATCGCCGTAAAGGCGCTGTGGCTGCCGTATCCCAGATCCAGCGCCACGCGCAGCACCGGCTGGCCCTGGGCCAGCCGCACTAAGGCTTCCAGCAGGCGCGCCCTTCTCACCCACTCGCCGTAGCTTAACCCGGTCTGCTGCTGAAAATGGCGGTTCAGCGTACGCTCGCTCATGCCGAGCAAGCTCGCGCTCTGTTGACCGCTCCAGCTTTCACCTGGTAACTGACGGACCTGTCGACATAGCTGGCGTAACGCTTCACTTTCCGGCTCCGGCAGGTAAAACGGCAGCACCGGCATGATGCGAATTTCATCCAGAATGAGCTCATACACGCGCTCGTCACGGCTTCCCGGCGAGTACGACTCCGGTAGCGTCAGGGAGGTGAGGATCAGCTCGCGCAGCAGCGGGGAGATCTGCACGATCTGACAGGTCGCCGGGAGATCGGCTCGCGCCAGCGGATCGATAAACAGCGTGCGGGCTGCAACGTTGCCGGTGATGCGAAGCGAGTGCTGTGTCCCCGCCGGTAGCCAGACGCCGCGCCCGGGCGGCACTACCCAGCAGCCGGATGCGGTATCGACCCGCACGACGCCCGTCAGGCTGTGCAGCAGCTGAGCGCAGTCGTGCTCATGCCACGGCTCGCTATCGCCATGAGCATAATCATGCGAAAACGGCACAAGCGGGCGATGGGTAAAGGAGAAGGTGGTGGTTGTCGTCATGAGGATTGTAGGCCCGGCCAGCGAAGCGCCACCGGGCATCCACAGGCACAATACTAGATGTGCAGCTCCTGCAGTTTTTCTTTTGGCAGGGCCAGCTCTTCATTGCTGTTTACGCGAACGTCACGCTCGATGATGTGACGGGCAATTTCCTGGGCTTCTTCCAGAGAGTGCATCTGGTAAGTGCCGCACTGGTAAACGTTCAGCTCAGGGATCTGGTTCTGCTCTTTCACTTTCAGCACGTCTTCCATCGCCGCTTTCCACGCATCGGCGACGCGTTTCTCTTCAGGCTGACCAATCAGGCTCATGTAGAAGCCGGTACGGCAGCCCATCGGAGAGATGTCGATGATCTCAACGCCGTTGCCGTTCAGGTGGTCACGCATGAAACCGGCGAACAGGTGTTCCAGGGTGTGAATGCCTTTCTCCGGCATCACTTCTTTATTCGGCACGCAGAAGCGCAGATCGAAGACGGTGATCGTGTCGCCGTGCGGGGTGTGCATGGTCTTCGCCACGCGGACTGCAGGTGCTTCCATACGGGTATGGTCGACAGTAAAGCTATCTAATAACGGCATACGTCACCTCCGATAGTGATTTTTTTTAAAATAAACTGAACTCTTCTACAGAATGCACGTCTGAGTATATGAAAGACGCGCATTTGTTATCATCATCCCTGAATTCAGAGATGTATATTTTGGCCACAGCGATGTGGCCTTTTTCTTTTCTGCTTAAGCCTGCTTCGCCAGAAACGCCTCAAACGACTCCGTATCCGCCGCTTCAACCTCTTTCTGACGCACCAGGGACGCGTCGCGCTCCGCGACAAAATCCGCTTCGCTCAGGATCTCTAACGGCTCCTGCATCAGCATCTCACGGTACTCCGCTGAGAGTGAACGCCCCGTGCCGCCAATCCCCTGCTCGATCATGGTGCGCAAAATGCGCGCAGAGAACGTCAGTTCCGGGTTATCAAAGCATTCCACCAGCTGGTCGCAAATCTGTTGATACGCGTCGCCGCCGTCGATGCTGTCCAGAGTGCGGGCAACACGCTTCAGGTCACGGAACAGATCCTTACCTACCTTAGCCAGCGGGAACTGCGCTGTTTCGCAGCCAATACCCAGCGTCAGACCCGGTTTACGGCCTTCCAGAATCACGCGGTTCCAGTTCGTGCGCGTACAAAGCAGTTCGTCTGAACTCATTTCCGGCGCATCCGCCAGCGCGCACCAGACCATAAACAGATCCAGGAAGCGAACCTGCTGCTCGTCAACGCCAATCGGTGAGAACGGGTTGATATCCAGCGAGCGCACTTCAATGTATTCAATGCCGCCGCGCTGCAGCGCATCCGACGGCGTTTCACCGCTGCGCGTCACGCGCTTCGGACGAATTGGCGCATACAGTTCGTTTTCAATCTGCAATACGTTGCTGTTGATTTGCAGGCGCTTTCCGTCTTTTTCGAGGCCGATTTTCGCGTACTCTTCCGACGGAGTTTTAATCGCCCGCTTCAATCCTGCCACATATTCGTGCAATTCGTTAAACGTAATACCGAGATTGCTTTGCGATTTATTGGTATAGCCCAGATCGCTCATGCGCAGAGAAGTCGCGTACGGGAGATAGTACATTCCGCACTCGGTTTTTTCGAACGGCAGCGTGGTCGGTTTCCCCTGCAGGAACGATGAACAAATGGCAGGCGACGCGCCAAACAGATACGGAATCACCCAGCCAAAACGGTAATAGTTGCGGATCAGACGGAAATAACCGGCGGAGATCGCTTCTTTATCCGTTTCTCCCCCCTTCGCCTGCCAGAACGCCATCGGCAAAGAGAAATTGTAGTGCACGCCAGAGATCGTCTGCATCAGCGCGCCGTAGCGATTTTTAAGACCTTCGCGATAGAGCGTTTTCAGCCGACCAATGTTTGACGTGCCGTACTGCGCCAGCTCAATCTCCTGGCCCTGCTCGATATAGCACGGCATGCTGAGCGGCCACATACGCTCATCGCCGAGATTGCGCGCGGTGTAGCGATGGATGTCGCGCAGGATCGTCAGCATATGATCAATATCGCCGTCCACCGGCGTAATGAACTCCAGCAGCGCTTCAGCGAAATCGGTTGTGATCCATTTATGTGTCAGCGCCGAGCCTAACGCCTTCGGGTGACCCGTCGTCGCTAAGCTACCGTCCGCGTTAACGCGCAGCGTTTCACGCTCAAGACCACGCTGAATACCCTTCAGAGCCTGAGGGTGGTTTTCCAGCCAGGCCAGCGCCTGAGATACGTCCGGGATCAAATTGACCTCCCGCCTGTCAAAGTAATGTTACTCAGCATAATTGTAATGGTTGACGATTGAAGGTCGCGTATTCATTCCACCAATTAGTGCCACCACGTCATACCCTGTAGTGTTGCCCACGCCACGAGAACATAGCGCAACGCCTTGCCAAGGCACAAAAAAAAGAGCACCGGTCCCCAGGAGATGCGCATCCATCCCGCCAGCAGACACAGTAAATCGCCTATTACAGGCATCCAGCTTAATAACAGCGTGGCAGCGCCATAGCGTTTTAGCCAGCCGACTGCCTTTTCCTGCCAGCGCGATTTTTCGCGCAGCGGAAAGAAACGCCCAAGAATAACGTTAGTCAGCCCTCCAAGGCTATTACCCATTGTTGCTATTAATACAAGCAGCCAGGGCTGACTCACGCCGGACAACAGCATCGCCACCAGTACCACTTCCGAATTTCCCGGCAACAGCGTGGCGCTTAGAAAACTGCTGGCGAATAATGAGGCAAGTGACAGCGCGTCACTCACAGTAAGCGCACATCCACCGCCGCCATTCCGGCATCACGCGCGGCCTGAATACCGAAGTCGGCATCTTCAAACACGACGCATTTTGCCGCCGGTACGCCCATTAATTCTGCGCAAAGCAGGAAGGTGTCCGGCGCGGGCTTGTGATTTTTAACATGATCGGCGGCCACCACGGCAGAAAAATAGTGGCGCAGGCCAAGATGGTTGAGCAACGCTTCTGCTATCGCGCTCTCGCTGCCCGTCCCAACAGACATCGGGCGACGCCCGTGCCACTCTTTTACCACATCAATCAGTGGCAGAGGGCGTACGGTATCTAAAAGCATGGCTTTTACCGCATCGGTTTTTTCACGCGCGAGAAGGTGTGGGTCGAGATCGGCCTGATTCAGTTCAATCACGGCCTGCGCAATACGCCAGGTTGGGGATCCGTTGAGGGCAATCATCGCCTGAAGGTCGAAACGCATGCCGTAGCGGCCAAGGACCTCGGTCCAGGCTTGACGATGCGTGGGTTCAGTATCCAGGAGGGTGCCATCCATGTCGAAGATCAAACCGTCATACTGTGCGTACATCGTGCTCTCGCTAAACGATTAACAAAGCATTACTTTATCGTAAAAGGTGGTTTTTGTCGCTGATTGAGAAGTGATAACTACGAGAGTGATTAAGAACTAAACATCGAAGGGAATAACAG
>JADGIP010000071.1:0-49314 GCA_016618355.2 Astraeus odoratus | reverse complement strand
ACAAGAAAACCGTTGCTAAGCGAGCTGAAAACATGTTGTGGCACAAACTTCCGAAATCTATCTACTTCCGCCGTGGCTCTCTGCCAATCGCGCTGGATGAAGTGATTACTGATGGCCACAAACGTGCGCTCATCGTGACTGACCGTTTCCTGTTCAACAACGGCTACGCTGACCAGATCACCTCTGTGCTGAAAGCGGCTGGCGTCGAAACTGAAGTGTTCTTCGAAGTTGAAGCTGATCCAACCCTGAGCGTTGTACGCAAAGGTGCTGAACTGGCGAACTCCTTCAAACCAGATGTAATTATCGCACTGGGTGGTGGTTCCCCAATGGACGCCGCGAAAATCATGTGGGTTATGTACGAACATCCGGAAACCCACTTCGAAGAGCTGGCGCTGCGCTTTATGGACATCCGTAAACGTATCTACAAGTTCCCGAAAATGGGCGTGAAAGCGAAAATGATCGCCGTCACCACCACTTCCGGTACCGGCTCAGAAGTGACGCCATTCGCGGTAGTAACAGATGACGCAACAGGTCAGAAATACCCGCTGGCTGACTACGCGCTGACGCCAGATATGGCTATCGTTGATGCCAACCTGGTCATGGAAATGCCGAAGTCTCTGTGTGCGTTCGGTGGTCTGGATGCCGTGACTCACGCGCTGGAAGCCTACGTTTCTGTACTGGCGTCTGAGTTCTCTGACGGTCAGGCTCTGCAGGCTCTGAAACTGCTGAAAGAAAACCTGCCAGCGTCCTACAACGAAGGTTCTAAAAACCCTGTAGCACGTGAACGTGTCCACAGTGCAGCAACCATCGCCGGTATCGCGTTTGCGAACGCCTTCCTGGGTGTTTGCCACTCTATGGCGCACAAGCTGGGTTCACAGTTCCACATTCCTCACGGTCTGGCGAACGCCCTGTTGATCAGCAACGTTATCCGCTATAACGCCAACGACAACCCAACCAAGCAGACTGCGTTCAGCCAGTATGACCGTCCGCAAGCGCGCCGTCGTTATGCTGAAATCGCTGACCACCTTGGTCTGAGCGCACCGGGCGACCGTACTGCTGCGAAGATTGAGAAACTGCTGGCATGGTTGGAAAGCCTGAAAGCTGAACTGGGTATTCCTAAATCTATCCGTGAAGCAGGCGTTCAGGAAGCTGACTTCCTCGCTCACGTAGACAAGCTGTCTGAAGATGCCTTCGATGACCAGTGTACTGGTGCTAACCCGCGCTACCCACTGATCTCCGAGCTGAAACAGATTCTGCTGGATACCTACTACGGTCGTGAGTTCAAAGAAGGTGACGTTGCTGCTGTGAAAACAGAAGCTCCGGTCATTAAAGCTGACAAGAAAGCGAAGAAAAGCGCTTAACTGACAGCCTGAGGAAAAAACCCGCCTGTATGGCGGGTTTTTTTATGTCTGAATAGCGGCGGATATTATTTTCTGTTGTCGTGCTGGATCGCCGTCAGCGAGCCTACGGACAACGCTTCCTTATAATGCTTACGACAGACCGACACATAGCGTTCATTGCCACCAATCACCACCTGCTCACCGTCCGCATAAGGTTTTCCAGCCTGGTCGAGACGAAGCACCATGCTGGCCTTGCGTCCGCAGAAACAGATAGTTTTTAGTTCAACCAGCTTATCTGACCAGGCAAGCAAATACTGGCTTCCTGCAAACAGCTCCCCGCGGAAGTCCGTACGCAGCCCGTAGCACAGGACGGGGATATCGAGCTCATCAACCACTTCAGAGAGCGCGTGCACCTGTTCACGTGTCAGGAACTGGCTCTCATCAACCAGCACGCAGTGAATGGGCTCTGACGCATGCGCAGCGCGGATATCCTCCAGCAGGTCAGTTTGCGGGTTAAACAGCCTGGCTGGCGAAGAGAGGCCTATTCTGGAACTCACCTTCCCTGCACCGAAGCGATCGTCGATTTCAGCGGTATAAACAACGGTACGCATTCCTCGTTCCTGGTAATTGTATGAGGATTGCAGTAGTGCGGTGGATTTCCCGGCATTCATTGCCGAATAGTAGAAATAAAGTTGTGCCATTGGCCGTAAAACCCTAATCAATGTGTAATATTCCCGATGATTCATTGTACCATATTTTGTCTGGTCATCAGCGACACGCCGCACAAACGATGCCGTGCTGAAAGGTGTAAAACGCCGTCTTTTCGCAAAAATAATCCGCTAAAACAGAGAGTAATGGCGGTCATGCTGGTGAATGGATTATATGGTTAGCCAAACATAACACTTCTTTTTATAGTGGAATCTGCGTTCATTAAAATTCACTATTTATTAACTATTCCTGCCTTAACACCGTCGCCTGGAACTAATACAAAAGGCTGATATTTATCCGCCGAAACTATAATTCCTGCGGCAAATGTCACAAAAAAAAGATGCAAGCGGCGGGGTTAAGCAGGTTATCGTGATAACAAGCGAGACTGCCAAAGAGGAAATTTAAGTTAGCGTAATTAATAATAGCGGCTTTATTTAGTATTTTTTGAATTCCTTACATTCCTGGCTATTGCACATCTGAATTTATGGCTCTATTATTAGGTCAACAAACCACCCCCATTATAAGTTTGAGATTACTACAATGAGCGAAGCACTTAAAATTCTGAACAACATCCGTACTCTTCGTGCGCAGGCAAGAGAATGTACCCTTGAAACGCTCGAAGAAATGCTGGAAAAATTAGAAGTTGTAGTTAATGAACGTCGCGAAGAAGAAAGCGCTGCTGCTGCTGAAATCGAAGAGCGTACGCGTAAACTGCAGCAATATCGTGAAATGCTGATCGCTGATGGTATCGATCCAAATGAATTGCTGAACAGCATTGCTGCTGCAAAAACCGGTACCAAAGCAAAACGCGCTGCCCGTCCTGCTAAATATAGCTATGTAGATGAGAACGGCGAAACTAAAACCTGGACCGGCCAGGGCCGTACTCCTGCTGTAATCAAGAAAGCTATGGATGAGCAAGGTAAACAGCTGGATGACTTCCTGATCAAGGATTAATCAAGCCGAATTCAGAAAAATCCCGCCTCTGGTGGGATTTTTTTTGCCCGCAATTTATCACTAACATCCTCTTACACTCCGTCATAAAGCGTTATTCGGCTATTTAGTTTCGCTTACAAACAGGCTGATCATGGCGTTTTATGGGCATAAAAAAACCGGTGGGCAGCGCCACACCGGTTTCATAGATTTACGCCTGGATTATTTCTTAATACCCATGCTCTCTTTGAGCCAGCCTTTAAATTCTTCACCCAGCGTATTATGGCGAATGCCGTATTCAACGAACGCCTGCATATAACCGAGCTTATTACCGCAGTCATGGCTCTTACCTTTCATGTGGTAAGCCTCAACGGTCTCTTTCTCGATCAGCATATCAATGGCATCCGTCAGCTGGATTTCATCCCCTGCTCCTGGAGGCGTTTTCGCCAGCAGTGGCCAGATTTCAGCACTCAGGACATAGCGACCCACCACTGCCAGATTAGACGGCGCTACGTCGGCTTTAGGCTTCTCTACGACACCAACCATTGGCACGCTTTCGCCTGGCTCAAGGTTCACGCCCTTGCAGTCAACCACACCGTAAGCGGTCACGTCTTCAACTGGCTCAACCATGATCTGGCTGCAGCCCGTTTCGTCGAAGCGGTGGATCATCTCAGCCAGGTTGTCCTGGGAAAGATCGGATTCGTATTCATCCAGAATCACGTCAGGCAGAATAACCGCGACGGGCTCATCACCCACAACCGGGTGTGCACACATAACCGCGTGGCCCAGACCTTTAGCCAGCCCCTGACGAACCTGCATAATGGTGACGTGCGGAGGGCAAATAGACTGAACTTCTTCTAACAGCTGACGCTTAACGCGTTTTTCCAGCATGGCTTCGAGTTCAAAACTTGTATCGAAGTGGTTTTCGATAGAGTTTTTAGATGAATGCGTAACCAGCACAATTTCAGTAATGCCGGCCGCGATACACTCATTAACGACATACTGGATTAATGGCTTATCAACCAGAGGCAGCATCTCTTTAGGAATCGCCTTAGTTGCTGGTAACATCCTGGTCCCCAATCCCGCTACCGGGATGACGGCCTTTCTGACTTTCGAATTTAGGGCAGCCATTCAAATTCTCCTGAGCTGTTCAAGTTTTGAACTTTTATGCAATAAATAACGCGTTGAGTATATCAGCCTCGCCCCGCAGTCCGGGTCTGAAAAGAACGCGTTGCCGATGAATTAGGACAAATACGCATGAATCTGGGCAGCGATAGTAGCACTCCCGAGAAAACACAGGTAAAGCAATCTTAAAATTAAGATCCAATTGCTTATTCCGTGGACAACATTAAGCGAAGCCTTCCCCCGGCACCCCAAATTTGGCACTGCCAGGAAGAACAGCGATGGCTAATTTGATTTAGATACGCCGTTCCCAGTGTTCCAAGCGGCACCCCGTTACTCACCTGAATATGGTGTTCCCCGGTATTCAGTGACGCGTTGAGACCTGCAGAAACGAGGATAAGATTCTTTAAACCGCTATGGTAATAACCAACCAGCAGCGGGAACTGTCCGGGTAAATTGGCCTGACGAAAAAGCTGGTTTACCTGTTTGAGTAAACTGCCTAACTCTGGGAGCCGTTGTCCCTGATGTGATAACTGTTCCTGCAATAATCCATTAAAGAGTGCGCGCAGTAACAATGCAGCTAATACGCCATTATCCCCTGCACGGGTTACGTCCAGAGAATAAAATGCGAGGTCGGAATCAGACAGAGGTGCAATATCCAGCACCAGCCCAGGCTGATCGGCCGCCACCAGCTGGCGATAGTTTACGCGGCAGTGGGAAATAGTTTGCTGAACGGGAGGCTGAAGTTCTTGCAACAATTTCGCCGCCGCTGGCGGATTACTCACCAGCGCGTCCCAGTCCTGAAAAAGGCGTTCCTCTTCCTCAACGCGGGAATTAAACATATTTGGATAAAGGCACGCTAATACCGTCTCACGTAACCGGTTCAGATCTTTGACGGGTTTCAGCAGAATATCCTGAACGCCAAGACGTAATGCTTTGGCAATATCCGCCATATTTTCTGTCGCGGAGATCACCAGAATGGGCATCTGGTCACCTTCGTTGCGCAGATGTTCAACCAGTTTCAGCCCATTCATTCGCGGCATCGCGATGTCGCAAATCATCAGATCGGGCGTAATACCGGTCATTTTTTCCAGCGCGTCGACACCATCTTCAGCCAGTAAAGTGTTTGCTCCCAGCGAGGATAACCACGAATCCAGTAGCGATCGGAAAACGGGCTCGTCTTCAACAATCAAAATGTGTTTTCCGGCCAATGGCTGCGTCATGGTTCCTCCCCTGGCTGACAGTTACTAAATAGTGGCATGCTATCGGCACTATCGCCTGTCAGATTTTGCTGAAGTAGTCAAAAAAAGGTGCTTAACGTGCTGTTCGCACAAACGGCAGCAACTCGTCTATTTTCTTTTCGACGGCTAGCGAGCCCGCTGCGATGGCGGCCTCAGCCCGATGGAAATCAAGGGTAGAGATTTGCGGACAGTAAGGCTGAATAAGAATATCCGGAGGATCGCCAGCCATACGGTTACGTTTAAGGCGATTCTCAAGAACCTGAATTGAGGTGGTCATGATCTCCATGGCCGTCGGTGCGGCAACCGAGCGTCGTGCGGCCAGGCGACCAATTCTTCCGCGCAGGCGTTCATGCCAGGCAAGCTTTTCGACGTCGGCATCTTCGCTCTGCAGATTGACCGGCATAAGATCTTGCTGCATCAGATGAGCGTCGTGCTGCAAATCAACGGCGATGACGATGTCTGCCCCCATGGCGCGCGTCAGAGAGATGGGAACCGGGTTCACGACACCACCATCGACAAGCCAGTAACCGTTATGGGGCACGGGCGCCATAAGCCCAGGAATACTGCATGAAGCACGCACCGCAAGGTGAATATCCCCTTCGGTCAGCCAGAGTTCACGGCCTGTGCTGAGATTGGTTGCGACGGCACCGAAAGGCATCCGGCAGTCAGTAAAGTCTTCGAGAGGCATCACCCGGCGGAACTGGTTAAAGACGCGTTCACCGCGCAACAGCCCACCGCGCTGCCAGGAGAGATCCATCAGACGCAGCACGTCCCAATAGCTGAAGGAGCGCACCCAGGTTTCGAGATCCGGAAGCTTGCCGCACGCGTAGGCGGAGCCGACAAGCGATCCGATTGAACATCCTGCTACGATATCGACGTCAACGCCCATCTTGTTTAAGGCATTAATCACGCCGATATGAGACCATCCCCGGGCTGCACCTGATCCCAGCGCCAGTCCAATTTTAACCTTTCTCATTAGCCCTGTTTTACTTCCCCTGGATTCCTGACATAGCGTCAACGCAACTGCTCAGTTAACATAGTGCTACCCGAGGCGTTTTACGCCCTTATTTTTTGTTCCAGGAAGAGAATCGTGTCTCAACTCTGCCCCTGTGGTAGCGCTCTGGAGTATAGCCTATGTTGCCAGCGATATCTTTCTGGCAATCAGGTTGCACCGGATCCGTCACACCTCATGCGTTCACGGTATACTGCTTTTGTGATCAAAGACGCAGACTACCTGATAAAAACCTGGCACCCGTCCTGCCACGCCGCCGATTTCCGACAGGAGATCGAAGGCGGGTTCGCCAACACCCACTGGCTTGGGCTTACCGTGTTTGAATCGTCACCCGGTAGCCACCACGACGAAGGCTTTGTCAGCTTTGTTGCCCGTTTTACCGAGAACGCCAGGCCTGGCGCCATTATCGAGCGTTCCCGGTTCTTAAAGGAAAGCGGGCAGTGGTATTATATTGACGGTACGCGCCCACAGTTTGGTCGTAACGATACCTGCCCTTGTGGTTCAGGAAAAAAATTCAAAAAGTGTTGCGGGCAGTAACGCCTGACAACCCAGACTTCGCAAATACAAACAGGATTTCCCGGCGATGCAATCATTACAACGTAAAGTTCTGCGCACTATCTGTCCCGATCAAAAAGGGCTGATCGCACGAATCACCAATATTTGCTACAAGCATGAACTGAATATCGTGCAGAACAACGAGTTCGTTGACCACCGTACCGGTCGCTTCTTCATGCGTACCGAACTGGAAGGCATTTTCAACGACACCACCCTGCTGGCCGATCTGGACAGCGCGCTGCCGGACGGTTCCGTGCGTGAGCTGAATCCTGCGGGCCGTCGTCGCATTGTGATTCTGGTGACGAAAGAAGCTCACTGCCTGGGCGATCTGTTGATGAAGGCCAATTACGGCGGCCTGGACGTAGAAATTGCCGCTGTTATCGGCAACCACGAAACTCTGCGCACGCTGGTTGAGCGTTTTGATATTCCGTTTGAGCTGGTGAGCCATGAAGGCCATACCCGTGAAGAGCACGACAACCTGATGGCTGCTGCCATTGAAGCGCATAACCCGGACTACGTGGTGCTGGCGAAATATATGCGCGTGCTGACGCCTTCCTTCGTCGCCCGCTTCCCGAACAAGATTATCAATATTCACCACTCGTTCCTGCCGGCCTTTATTGGCGCGCGGCCTTATCACCAGGCGTACGAGCGCGGCGTGAAGATCATCGGCGCAACCGCGCACTACGTGAATGACAATCTGGACGAAGGTCCCATCATCATGCAGGACGTGATTCACGTGGATCACACCTACACCGCAGAAGATATGATGCGCGCCGGACGTGACGTTGAGAAGAACGTGTTGAGTCGTGCCCTGTATCAGGTGCTGGCGCAGCGTGTCTTTGTGTACGGTAACAGAACCATCATTCTTTAATCTTTCGGAAAATGAATTGATTAGCTTTGCGCCTTTACGGATAAAAAGCAGGCAAACAGCTTCTTTTCCCTAAAGGAATGCTTTACAGGGGCGTCTCATTTGATATGATGCGCCCCGCTTCCAGCAGGAAGCAGGCCAGTAAAAACGCATTACCCCGTGGTGGGGTTCCCGAGCGGCCAAAGGGAGCAGACTGTAAATCTGCCGTCATCGACTTCGAAGGTTCGAATCCTTCCCCCACCACCATCTCTCAGCACGACCTCAAAATTTGAATTACCCCTGGTGGGGTTCCCGAGCGGCCAAAGGGAGCAGACTGTAAATCTGCCGTCATCGACTTCGAAGGTTCGAATCCTTCCCCCACCACCATCACTTTCAAACGACACTTAACATTCTGCTCGCACCGTGCATCATGTATTTCCGTAAGGGGAAGGATGAGAAGCTTCGACTAAGGTTCGATTCGAGCGCAGCGAGAAAGCGTTGCCGCAGGCAACGACCCGAAGGGCGAGGCGCAGCCGCCACCCGGCGACAGACGACTACATTGGCGGCAAACGACGCTTCACCGGCGAACTTTTCACAATCGACGTATTACATTGGGCATGCTCCGCCAGCCCGTCCAGCAGCGCATCCAGTTGTTCTATTGATCGCACCACTAGCCTAATCACAAAGCAGTCTTCCCCGGTCACCTTGTCGCTCTCAATACAATCCGGCATCGCCTGTATGTATTTATCCACCTTATGCAACAGCCCCGGCAAAGGCCGCACGCGTACCAGCGCCTGCAGCGTATACCCCAGCGCCGCCAGATTCACCCGTGCGCCATATCCCTGAATCACACCGCGCTCTTCCAGCCGCTTCAGACGCTCTGCCGTGCTGGGTGAGGTCAGGCCGATGCGGCCGCTGAGCACCTTCAACGACATGCGCGCATCCTCAACCAGGCAGGCTAAAATTTGCCGATCGATATCATCAATAAGGTATTCCACTCGTTTCACCTAATTTAAAAATGCAGTTAACACCTTCAACCTTATCTCACCCCTGTAAAACCCAACAGCGATTTTCGACAATAGCGTTATTAATCAGGAGGTGAATGATGCGTGATTTACATAAAGGCGTCTGGCAGATGAGTCTGGCGATGTTAATTTCCGGCTCTATCGGCGCGTTTGTTTTGCTCAGCGGTCTGCCGGTGACGGAAGTGGTGTTCTGGCGCTGCCTTATTGGGGCAATAGCGCTTTTCATTTTTATCCGGGTAAGTCAAAAGCCCTTTAGCCCCCTCACCCGCACCACGCTGCTGCTGGCGATTCTCGGCGGTGTGGCATTAGTGGTGAACTGGCTGCTGCTCTTCGCAGCCTATGAGCGGATCTCTATTGGTCTTTCGACCGTGGTCTATAACACTCAGCCGTTTATGCTGGTCCTGATGGGGATGTTTTTAGGCGAGCGCGTCAGCGTGGTGAAATGGGGCTGGCTGTTCCTCGCCTTCGGCGGCGTGGTGATACTGCTCTCCAGCGAGCTGACCGGCACCCACGACACTAAATGGCTGGCGGGTATTGGTCTGGCAATGGCCGCGGCCTTCTTCTACGCGCTGACGGCAATCATTGCGCGCAAACTGAAAACTATCGCACCGCAGCATATTGCCTTTATTCAGGTGCTGACGGGCGTCGTGATGCTTCTGCCGTTTGCCAGCCGGCCGTCATTTTCCGGTGATTTTCCCTGGCCGATCCTGCTGACGCTCGGCATCGTCCATACCGGCATTATGTACCAGCTGCTCTACAGCGCGATTCAGAAGCTACCTACCCCCATTACCGGCTCCCTGTCGTTTATCTATCCGGTGGTGGCGATCGTTGTCGATAACCTGGTATTCGGACACTCGCTGAACCTGACGCAGCTGGCGGGCGGCGCGCTGATCCTGTTTGCTGCAGCGGGCAACAACCTGGGCTGGGGCGAAAAAAAACCCCGCGAATGCGGGGTTGGTATCAAGACGCTGAATTAGCGACGGGCACGCACAATCTGGTATTTGCGCGTCAGGTACTCCACCGGCGCGCTCCAGATGTGCACCAGACGGGAGAACGGGAACAGCACAAACAGCGTCATCCCCAGCACAAGGTGAACGCGGAAGATAAACGCCACGCCGTCCAGGTGCTCAGACGCTCCGCCGTGGAAGGTCACGACGGACTGCGCCCACCCCACCAGCTTCATCATTTCACTGCCGTCCATATGCTGCGCAGAGAATGGAATAGTCAGCAGACCCAGCGCGCACTGTACCATCAGCAGGGAGAGGATCAGGATATCCGCTGCAGTGGTGGTTGCACGCACGCGCGGGCTGAACAGACGACGTTTCAGCAGCAGCAGGCCACCCACCAGGGTCATCACACCGCAGGCACCGCCGGCGATCATCGCCATCTTCTGCTTCACTTCAATCGGCAGCCACGCTTCGTACATCCAGTGCGGCGTCAGCATCCCAAGGAAGTGACCGGCAAAAATCCCCAAAATACCGATGTGGAACAGGTTAGACGCGACGTGCATCCCTTTGCGGTCCAGCATCTGGCTGGAGGCAGCACGCCAGGTGTACTGGCCGTAGTCATAGCGCAGCCAGCTTCCCACCAGGAACACGGTGCCCGCGATATACGGGTAAATGTCAAAGAAGAACATATTCAGGAAGTGCATTAGTGCCGTCCTCCGTTAGAGATATTCAAATATTGCGGGGCAACCGCGCCGGCAAAACGACGCTGGTGAGCGGAGATTTCAGACTCGCCGCAGTTCTGGTCAGCAAAGAATTTCACCTGCTCTTCTTCCCAGACCGCATCCAGCGCTTGCGGGGTATCGTCCCGGGCTTCATCCGCGATTTTCTCCGCCACTTTTTCACTGTCTACAGAGGCGTTCGCCAGCTTCACCAGCAGATCGAACAGCACCGCATAGCGGCTCTCGCGCTGCTGTAGACGCGCGCCGAGCAGCGCAAGAATCGGGGCGATATCCTGCAGACCGCCCAGCGCCTCTTCTTTCGGCAGCTGCGCCAGATACTCCAGGTACAGCGGCAGGTGGTCCGGCAGCTCGCGGCTGTCGAGCTGCAGGCCGTGCTGCTCGTACTGGGCCATCAGGTCCACCATCGCCTGACCGCGGTCGCGGGATTCCCCGTGAACGTGTTCAAACAGCAGCAGCGACGTCGCGCGCCCGCGGTCAAACAGCTGGCTGTAGTCCGCCTGCGCGTCGAGCAGATCGCGTGCCAGCAGATCGCGGAGGAAAACGCCCAGCTTCTGGGCATCCTCTTTATCCAGGTTTTCAGATGACGCGAGTGCATCAAAGAGTTCCTGTTGATGCTGCGCAAGCGCAGCATCCGGGTACTCGAGCAGACGCGAAACAATGACGAGTTCAATCATTGGTGCGGCTCCGTTTTGCTGGTCACATCCATGGCGTCGATGCGGCGGCTGTTGAACAGGTTGAATTTACTGTCTGACCCGTGGCAACCGTCGCCAAAGGTGAAGCCACACCCGCTTTTCTCCGGGAAGGCCTCGCGCGCCAGCTCGCGGTGGCTGCTCGGCACCACGAAACGATCTTCGTAGTTAGCAATCGCCAGGTAGCGGTACATCTCCTGCGCCTGCGCTTCGGTCAGGCCGACCTCTTCCAGCGCGCGGGTATCGTTAACACCGTCAACGGTTTCCGCACGTTTGAAGTGGCGCATTGCCAGCATACGTTTCAGCGCCAGCAGCACCGGCTGGGTATCTCCAGCGGTCAGCAGGTTGGCCAGGTACTGAACCGGGATACGCAGGCTTTCCACGTCCGGCAGAATACCGTTGCTGCCCAGCTCGCCCGCGTCCGCCGCAGACTGAATCGGAGACAGCGGCGGCACGTACCAGACCATCGGCAGGGTGCGGTATTCCGGGTGCAGCGGCAGAGCCAGCTTCCAGTCCATCGCCATTTTGTACACCGGCGACTGCTGTGCGGCGTCAATCACGCTCTGTGGAATACCGTCCTTCAGGGCCTGCTCAATCACCTTCGGATCGTTCGGATCGAGGAAGACGTCCAGTTGACGCTGATAGAGATCTTTCTCATTCTCGGTGCTTGCGGCATTCTCAATCGCGTCCGCGTCGTACAGCAGCACGCCGAGGTAACGAATACGACCTACGCAGCTCTCGGAGCAGACGGTCGGCATACCGGCTTCGATACGCGGGTAGCAGAAGATGCACTTCTCAGACTTACCGCTCTTCCAGTTGAAGTAGATTTTTTTGTACGGACAGCCGGTGATGCACATGCGCCAGCCGCGGCACTTGTCCTGGTCGATCAGTACGATGCCGTCTTCTTCACGCTTGTAGATGGCACCGCTCGGGCAGGTCGCGACGCACGCCGGGTTCAGGCAGTGTTCGCACAGGCGCGGCAGATACATCATGAAGGTGTTTTCGAACTGGCCGTACATCGCCTTCTGCATGTTCTCGAAGTTCTGGTCTTTGGCACGCTTTTCGAACTCGCCGCCCAGAATTTCTTCCCAGTTTGGACCGCTGGTAATTTTGTCCATGCGCTGACCAGTGATCAGCGAGCGAGGACGGGCGATCGGCTGGTGTTTGCTTTCCGGCGCGTTGTGCAGGTTCTGGTAGTCGTAATCAAACGGCTCGTAATAGTCCTCAATGCCCGGCAGGTGCGGGTTAGCGAAGATTTTACCCAGCAGCATTGCGCGGTTACCCATGCGCGGCTGCAGCTTGCCGTTGATTTTGCGGATCCAGCCGCCCTTCCACTTCTCCTGGTTTTCCCAGTCGGTCGGGAAGCCGGTGCCCGGCTTGCTTTCCACGTTGTTGAACCAGGCGTACTCCATACCTTCGCGGCTGGTCCAGACGTTTTTACAGGTGACCGAGCAGGTATGACAGCCGATGCATTTATCCAGATTCAGCACCATGCCGACTTGTGAACGAATTTTCATTTTACGCTCTCCTGTACCTGGTCATTACCTTCGCCATCTAACCAGTTAATATTCTTCATCTTACGTACCACCACGAACTCATCGCGGTTCGATCCTACGGTGCCGTAGTAGTTAAAGCCGTAGGCCAGCTGCGCATAGCCACCGATCATGTGGGTCGGCTTCGGCGTAATACGGGTCACGGAGTTGTGAATACCGCCGCGCTGCTCGGTGATCTCTGAACCCGGCAGGTTCACGATACGTTCCTGCGCGTGATACATCATGGTCATCCCGGCCGGTACGCGCTGGCTCACCACCGCACGCGCCGTCAGGGCGCCGTTGCTGTTGAACACTTCGATCCAGTCGTTATCTTCGATACCCAGATCTTTGGCGTCCGCTTCGCTCATCCAGACAATCGGCCCCCCGCGTGACAGGGTCAGCATCAGCAGGTTGTCGCTGTAGGTGGAGTGGATACCCCACTTCTGGTGCGGCGTCAGGAAGTTCAGCGCCTTCTCAGGGTTACCGTTCGATTTCGCGCCCATCACCGCTTTCACGGAGCGGGTATCGATTGGCGGACGGTACACCAGCAGGCTTTCACCGAAGTCGCGCATCCACTGGTGGTCCTGATACAGTGACTGACGACCAGAAAGCGTGCGCCATGGGATCAGCTCATGAACGTTGGTATAACCAGCGTTATAGGACACGTGCTCATCTTCAAGTCCTGACCAGGTCGGGCTGGAGATAATCTTGCGCGGCTGGGCCTGGATATCGCGGAAGCGGATTTTCTCTTCCTCTTTATTCTTCGCCAGATGCGTGTGGTCGCGACCGGTAAATTCACTCAGGGCCGCCCACGCTTTCACCGCCACGTGGCCGTTGGTTTCCGGTGCCAGGGTCAGGATCATCTCCGCCGCATCAATTGCCGTGTTGAGCATTGGCTGGCCTTTGGCCGGGCCTTCTGCTTTGGTGTAATTGAGCTTGCGCAGCAGGTCCATTTCGCTCTGGGTGTTCCAGGCGATGCCTTTGCCGCCGTTACCGATTTTCTCCATCAGCGGGCCGATGGAGGTAAAGCGCTCGTAGGTTGCCGGGTAATCACGTTCAACCGGAATGATGTGCGGCGCGGTCACGCCCGGGATCAGGTCGCATTCGCCTTTTTTCCAGTCCTTCACGTCAAGCGGCTGCGCCAGTTCGGCAGCGGAGTCGTGCTGGATTGGCAGCGTCACCACGTCGGTCTCTTTGCCCAGGTGACCTACGCAGACTTCGGAGAATTTCTTCGCGATGTCTTTGTAGATATCCCAGTCGCTTTTCGATTCCCACGCCGGGTCAACGGCCGCAGACAGCGGATGAATAAACGGATGCATGTCCGAGGTATTCATGTCGTCTTTTTCGTACCAGGTGGCGGTTGGCAGCACGATATCGGAGTACAGGCAGGTGCTGGACAGACGGAAGTCCAGCGTCACCACCAGATCCAGCTTGCCGTCCAGACCGTTGTCTTTCCACTCCACTTCTTCTGGCTTCACGCCGCCCTGCTTGCCGAGGTCTTTACCCTGAATACCGTTCTCGGTGCCCAGCAGGTATTTCAGCATGTACTCGTGGCCTTTACCGGATGAGCCCAGCAGGTTGGAGCGCCAGATGAACAGGTTGCGCGGATGGTTTTTGCCGTTCTCAGGCTGTTCTGCCGCGAAGCGGATGGAGCCTTCCTTGAGCGATTTCACGGTGTAATCCACCGGCGACATGCCCGCTTTCTTCGCCTCTTGTGCAATGCGCAGCGGGTTAGTGCCCAGCTGCGGCGCAGACGGCAGCCAGCCCATGCGTTCAGCGCGCACGTTGAAATCAATCAGGTGGCCGCTGTAGCGGGATTTATCCGCCATCGGCGACAGCAGTTCCTGCGCGGTAACCGTCTCGTAGCGCCACTGGCTGGAGTGGTTATAGAAGTAGGAGGTGCTGTTCATGTGACGTGCCGGACGCTGCCAGTCAAGGGCAAACGCCAGCGGCTGCCAGCCGGTCTGCGGACGCAGTTTTTCCTGGCCCACGTAGTGCGCCCAGCCGCCGCCGCTCTGCCCGACGCAGCCGCAGAAGATCAGCATGTTGATCAGGCCGCGATAGTTCATATCGAGGTGATACCAGTGGTTCAGACCGGCACCCACGATGATCATCGAGCGACCGTGGGTCTTGTCGGCGTTTTCCGCAAACTCGCGGGCGATACGAACGATCTGCGCGCGCGGTACGCCGGTGATCTGCTCCGCCCAGGCCGGGGTGTAGGCCTTCACGTCGTCATAGCTGGTTGCGCAGTTTTCGTCGTTCAGACCGCGCTCCAGGCCGTAGTTCGCCATGGTCAGGTCATAGACGGTGGTGACCAGCGCGGTAGAACCGTCGGCCAGCTGCAGGCGCTTAACCGGCAGCTTGTGCATCAGCACGTTTTTCAGTTCAACCTTGTTGAAGTGCTCGGAACCTTCACCGCCAAAGTACGGGAAGCCAACCTCGGCGATCTCGTCCTGGCTGCCCAGCATGCTGAGGCGCAGCTCCGTCTCTTCACCGGTGGTGCTGTTGCGCTGCTCAAGGTTCCACTTGCCCTTCTCGCCCCAGCGGAAGCCGATAGAACCGTTCGGCGCCACCAGCTCGCCGTTGCTGTTATAGGCAACGGTTTTCCACTCGGGGTTATTTTCCTGGCCCAGCGCGTCCACCAGATCCGCAGCACGCAGCGTACGGCCTGCGGCATAGTACCCGTCACGCTCTTCCAGCATCACCAGCATCGGCATGTCGGTGTAGCGACGCACGTAGTCGGTGAAGTACTGGCTTGGTTTATCCAGGTGGAATTCGCGCAGCATGACGTGGCCCATCGCCATCGCCATCGCGGCATCGGTACCCTGTTTCGGTGCCAGCCACAGGTCGCACAGCTTGGCGATTTCCGCGTAGTCCGGGGTGACCGCAACGGTTTTGGTCCCTTTGTAGCGGACTTCGGTAAAGAAGTGCGCGTCCGGGGTACGGGTCTGCGGAACGTTAGAGCCCCAGGCGATAATGTAGCTGGAGTTGTACCAGTCGGCGGATTCCGGTACGTCGGTCTGCTCACCCCAGGTCTGCGGTGACGCTGGCGGCAGGTCACAGTACCAGTCGTAGAAGCTCAGGCAGGTCCCGCCGATAAGCGACAGGTAGCGCGCACCGGAAGCGTAAGAGACCATCGACATCGCCGGGATTGGCGAGAAGCCCGCCACGCGGTCAGGACCGTAGGTTTTTACGGTATAGACGTTGGAGGCGGCAATCAGCTCGTTCACCTCTTTCCAGGAAGAACGAACGAAACCACCGCGACCGCGCGCCTGCTTGAAGCTTTTCGCTTTGTCGGCATCTTCAATGATAGAGGCCCACGCATCAACCGGGTCGCTGTGCTGCACTTTCGCTTCACGCCACATTTTCATCAGGCGTTTGCGCATCAGCGGGTATTTCAGACGGTTGGCGCTGTAGAGATACCAGGAGTAGCTGGCCCCGCGCGGGCAGCCGCGCGGTTCATGGTTCGGCATATCCGGACGGGTGCGCGGATAGTCGGTCTGCTGCATTTCCCAGGTCACCAGACCGTTTTTAACGAAAATCTTCCAGCTACATGAGCCAGTGCAGTTTACGCCGTGGGTAGAACGGACGACTTTGTCATGCTGCCAGCGCTGGCGGTAACCGTCTTCCCAGTCCCGGTTGGTATCCAGAACCTGGCCGTGCCCATCGGCAAAAGTTTCACCCTTCTGTTTGAAGTAGCGAAACCGGTCCAAAAATTTGCTCATCGGGTATCTCCTGTATGGAGCCTGTGGCTCTCTAAATCGACATTGCTGATTTGCAGCGAAGGTAACGCCCTGAAAGAGGGGGAGAATTGATAACGATCAAGACGAAGAGGGACTGTAAAAGGAGGGGTTAGACCAAATACCACCAAAGCGGTATATTTTTAAAACGAATAAATAAATGATTTATAAAGATATTTATTATTCATCGTACAATAACCCCGGCAAAATTTAACATCTCAGGTATTAAGGGGTAGACATCCCTGCATAGCGATGGCGATCACAGTGTTACCCGCAGATGACTGCTGCAAAAGCTTTCAGTATGTTGTAACTATTATTCAGTCGAAAAAAAACGCGGCCCGAAGGCCGCGTTAACGGATAATCACACTTACTTATTTTTCTTGGTATTACGGCCATATACCAGCCACGTAATCACGACGCAGGCGATATAGAAGACGAGGAAAACTTTCATGGCGCCAGCCGGAGAGCCGGTCAGGTCAAGCGAGATGCCGAACGCTTTCGGAATAAAGAAGCCGCCAATTGCGCCAATAGCCGAGATAAAGCCCAGGGCCGCAGCCGTATCCGTCGCCGCTTCACGCATGGCCTGCTCTTCGCTTCCGCCCTGCGCTTTCACGCGATCCATCGTCAGCTTGCGGAAGATCACGGAGATCATCTGGAAGGTGGAAGCACTCCCCAACCCGGCCGTCAGGAACAGCACCATAAACACGCCGAAGAAGGCAAAGAAGTTACCGCCCTGCCCGTCAGAAGGCAGCGTCAGGAACAGCAGCGCGCAGAAGACTGCCATCACAATAAAGTTCACCAGCGTAACGCGAGTCCCGCCCAGACGGTCGGAGATCATGCCGCCCAGCGAACGCGCCAGTGCGCCAATGAACGGACCGAAGAAGGCGAATTGCAGGATCTGCACGTCCGGGAACTGGGTTTTCGACAGCATGGCAAAGCCCGCTGAGAAGCCGATAAACGAACCGAAGGTAGCCAGATACAGCAGCGCCATCACCCACAGGTGTCCACGCTTCAGCACCGGAAGCTGCTCGCTCAGGGATGCTTTCGACGCGCTCAGATCGTTCATAAAGAACCACGCAGCGAGGGTGAACACCACCAGGAACGGAACCCAAATCCAGGCCGCGTTCTGCAGGTAGAGGGAAGAACCATCCGCCTGCTCAACGCCGCCGCCACCGAAGGCGGCAAAAATAGAAACAGAGATCGCCAGCGGCGCAATCAACTGCATCACGCTTACGCCCATGTTGCCCAGACCGCCGTTAATACCCAGCGCGCCGCCCTGCTTCGCTTTCGGGAAGAAGAAGCTGATGTTCGCCATGCTGGAGGCGAAGTTAGCGCCGGCGAAACCGCACAGCAGGGAGATAATCACGAACACGCTGAACGGCGTGGAGGTATCCTGCACCGCGAAGCCTAGCCACACGCAAGGGACGATCATGATGCCCGTACTGAACGCCGTCCAGCGACGTCCACCGAATACCGGGACCATAAACGCGTAAGGGACACGCAGCAGCGCGCCAGACAGCGACGGCAATGCGGTAAGCATAAACAGCTGATCGGTCGTGAACGTAAACCCTACTTTCGGCAGGTTTACCGCGACCGCGCTAAACAACATCCATACGCAAAACGCTAAAAGCAGACACGGAACGGAAATCCACAGATTCCGGCTTGCTACACGATGGCCGCGCTGTTGCCAGAACGCCGGATCCTCTGGACGCCAGTCTGTAATAACGGCACCATTTTCCCTTTCGGGAGCGGATGAGTGACTCATAGACACCTCTGATTCTCGAATGATGCTGCAAACATTAGGGTTTTAGGGCGGCGGTAAGTTGATATAAATCAAAGGAAAAGTGCGGGGATTTGCGGCGCAAAAAAAGGGGTTATCCTTAGTGAGTAGGATAATTCGGTAAAAAAGACGTGGTTTTTCACTGCACTGAAGGTTCCTTGCTACCACCGCTTCTTCACCTATACTCCGTTGGCAATTTAGGGGTAATCCTTTATTGGTATGGGTATACTCCAGGGTATGCACCAGAATAGCGCCATTCCTGCAAGCAGGCCACGTCAGGAGCCCGGCAACTCTATGTTAAAAAGATGTTTATCACCGCTGACTCTCGTCAATCAGCTAGCCCTGATTGTTTTGCTGTCTACCGCCCTTGGCGTGGCCGGCATGGCGATTTCCGGCTGGCTGGTACAAGGGGTACAGGGTAATGCGCATGCCATCAACGAGGCAGGTTCTCTACGCATGCAGAGTTATCGTCTGCTGGCGTCGGTCCCCCTGACGCAGGACGATCGGCCCTTAATTGATGAAATGGAGCGCACGGCCTTCAGCCCCGAACTGGAAAACGCCGCCATCCGCGCCGGCCAGCAGTCCCAGCTTAAAGCCCTGCAGGGCTACTGGCACACCCAGCTGGAACCCGGTCTCAAACAGGCGCGCAGCACCGAAACCGTTGCGCAGGACGTAGCGGGTTTCGTCTCCCGCATTGACGCGCTGGTCTCCTCTTTCGACCAAACCACCGAATTACGCATCGACCGGGTGGTAATGGTACACCGTGCCATGGCGCTGTTTATGGGCCTGCTACTGATCTTCACCATTATCTGGCTCCGGGCGCGGCTGCTGAATCCCTGGAAACAGCTGCTGGCGATGGCACGCGCCGTAACGAACAGAGATTTTACCCAGCGCACGCACATCAGCGGCCGCAACGAGATGGCCATGCTCGGCCAGGCGCTGAACACCATGTCGGCGGAGCTCTCCGAAAGCTACGCGGTGCTGGAACAGCGCGTGCAGGAAAAAACCGCCGGGCTGGAGCAGAAAAATGAGATCCTCTCCTTCCTGTGGCAAGCCAACCGTCGGCTGCACATGCAGGTGCCGCTATGTGAACGCCTTTCGCCGGTGCTGAACGGCCTGCAAAATCTGACTCTGCTGCATGACCTGGAGCTGCGGGTTTACGATGTGGAAGATGAAGATAATCATCAGGAGTTTACCTGTCAGTCCGACATGTCCTGCGATGATAAAGGCTGTCACCTGTGCCCGCGCGGCCTGCCGCTGCAGGCTTCTGGCGGCACTACCCTGAAGTGGCGGCTGACGGACAGCCACACCCAGTACGGTATTCTGCTGGCCACCCTGCCAGCCGGACGTCATCTGAGCCACGACCAGCAGCAGCTGGTGGACACCCTGGTAGAACAGCTAACGGCCACGCTGGCGCTCGACAGGCACCAGGAAAAACAGCAGCAGCTGATCGTCATGGAAGAGCGCGCGACCATCGCCCGCGAGCTCCACGACTCTATTGCCCAGTCGCTCTCCTGTATGAAAATGCAGGTGAGCTGCCTGCAGATGCAGGACGCGGAAATGCCGGAAAGCAACAAACAGCTGCTGAGCCAGATCCGCAACGAGCTGAACACCTCCTGGGTACAGCTGCGCGAACTGCTGACCACCTTCCGCCTGCAGCTGACCGAGCCGGGGCTACGCCCGGCGCTGGAATCCAGCTGCCAGGAATTTAGCGCCCGGCTTGGCTTCCCGGTGAAGCTGGATTACCAGCTGCCGCCGCGGTTTGTCCCTTCCCATCAGGCGATTCATCTGCTGCAGATCGCCCGCGAAGCGCTGAGCAACGTGCTCAAGCACGCTGAAGCGACGGCGGTTACGGTTACCGTCAGCCAGCACGCTAATCAGGTCAGGCTGACGGTTCACGACAACGGTCGCGGCGTGCCGGAAAATGCCGAACGCACTAACCACTATGGTTTAATCATTATGCGAGACCGCGCCCAAAGCCTGCGCGGTGATTGCCAGGTTCGACGGAGAGAGACGGGTGGCACGGAAGTTGTGGTCACCTTTATTCCCGAAAAACCGCTTACAACTGCTCAAGGAGAAACCCATGACTAATCAGGAACCGGCATCCATCCTGTTGATCGACGACCATCCGATGCTGCGTACTGGCGTAAAACAGCTGGTCAGCATGGCACCCGACATTACCGTGGTTGGCGAAGCCAGCAACGGTGAACAGGGTATTGAGCTGGCCGAATCCCTCGATCCGGATCTGATCCTGCTCGATCTCAACATGCCCGGCATGAACGGTCTGGAAACCCTCGACAAGTTGCGCGAGAAATCCCTTTCCGGTCGCGTGGTGGTCTTTAGCGTCTCCAACCACGAAGAGGATGTGGTCACGGCGCTGAAGCGCGGCGCGGATGGCTATCTGCTGAAGGATATGGAGCCGGAAGACCTGCTCAAGGCGCTGCAGCAGGCCGCCGCAGGCGAGATGGTGCTGAGCGAGGCCCTGACGCCGGTGCTGGCCGCCAGCCTGCGGGCGAACCGCGCCACCTCTGACCGCGACGTAAGCCAGTTAACGCCGCGCGAACGCGATATTCTGAAGCTGATTGCCCAGGGCCTGCCGAACAAAATGATCGCCCGCCGCCTGGATATCACCGAAAGCACGGTTAAAGTGCACGTGAAGCATATGCTCAAGAAAATGAAGCTAAAATCCCGCGTTGAAGCCGCGGTGTGGGTCCATCAGGAACGTATTTTTTAAGCATTACTCATCCGGCAGCAGCTTCCAGCGCGGGTCGTCGTCAGGTAATGCGACCAGCGGCTGCACCACAGCGAGCGTGATCTCATTGGATGAGACGCGCTGGCCCTTCGCATCTTCCACCACCGCCGAGAGATGCCAGCGGTTTGTCGCCCCTTCAGCGTCATTCCAGGCAGGCATGATCACGCTCCAGCCGTCGGTGCTGTCACTTTTCCCCGGGGACGTCAGGCTCAATGCCTGGGTATCACCCTGCCAGTGAATCTGACGAATACCGTGAGTGCTGCGAACCTGCAGCTTCAGCATGACGGTTTCGCCCCCTTTGAGATCCCACGGCGGGGTTGCCAGCCAGACGGAGAGCGTTTTACGCTGGCGGAACTCCATCACCGGCAGGCTGTTACGCTCCGGCGAGTCATAGCGGCTTCCGCGCAGGGATCGCGTGGCCGCGACCTCTCCGGCGGAGAGCTGCTTCACCAGCGGCACGCCGAAGCGATAGTTGAGCTTCAGCCCGAGGTTATTCTGGCTCTCTCCGCTTTCGCCCTGCTTATGCCCGGCGGTCAGCGTCACCAGCGGCACGGGGGTATAGTTAAGCCCGAGATTGACCGCCACCGGGTTGTGATACCCGGTTCCGCTGTTGAAGAGGTCAACGTTGTCGCCAAAATATTGCTCAAAGCTGACGCTGGTGTTCAGGTGATGAAACCACGGCAGCCAGGCTTTAGCGGTCACGTCATATCCCCGCGCCATGCGCTGCTCCTGAACGTCAGAGCTGTCGCGCCAGCCGGCAAAAGGCTGATAATAGTTAGCCGACAGGCGCAGATTTTCTCCCCACACCTCCGCACCCAGCCCGGCACGCTGCAGGTTCTCATCCAGCAGGTTGTCGTAAAAGGTGTTGTAGCCCAGCAGCCATTTTCCGGCCACCCAGCGCTGGCCGATTCCGGCGTTACTGACCAGGCCATCCGTTTGCTGCGTCAGGCCGAGCTGGCTCCAGCTCAGGTAACGGTTGTTATCGTTCCAGGGGATAAACCAGCTCCCGCTGCTGCCGTTGAATTTCCCGTCGTTATCCACCAGCAAATTGACGCTGGCGTTCCCCCAGGGCGACAGCCAGGATTCAATCTGCTGGTTCACCTCGCCGCTCACCGCGTCGCGCACCTGACCAAAGGCAAACTGCCGCGCCTGCTCGCCCGTAGTCAGGCCGTTGTCGGTCATACTGGCTTCACCAAAGGCTTTCGCCATTTCGGCGAGATGCTTTTCCCCCTCCCCGGTGGGGGCTGCCATACCGAGATCGGGGAGATTATCCCCGTTATTATCAAAGGGATTTTGTGCCTGCTGGATAAAGGAATTCGGCGCACCGTGAACGGCTCCGGCAGTAACAAGGGAGAGTAAAACCAGCGTTCGGAAAGGGGGAGAAACAGTCATCAATGTCGTAAGAATTACCCGGTGCTTACGTAAGGACACCAGGTACCTTAACGTGATTTCTCCCTCTTTGCAGCTTTACGGGGAATTTTCCGGAATTTCCTGAAACATTGTTTTGAGCTCAGGCACGCACGAACCGCAGTTCGTGCCGCACCGTAGCGTCGCCCCCAGCGCGGTAACGGAACCGCAGCCTCCGGCAATCGCATCCCGTATCGCGTTTTCTCCAACGCTGAAACAGCTGCAGATGATGCGCCCCGGATCTGTAACCTTCCCCACGCCCTGCCCGTTCAGCAGCGCATGGCGCTCAGCGGGCGTCGAGGGTGGTGACTGAAAAGCGGCTTCTATCACCGGGTGCGCCAGATCGGGCAAGGCGGTGCCTTCCCAAAAACCCAGCATCAGATGGCCGTTATGCCAGGCCAGCACGCTGCTGCGTTCCCCGGTTTGCGCAACCTGCAGTTGCCAGCCCCGGCCGCTGGCATAGTCCATGACCCACGACAGCAGCGGCTTTTCACCCGCTATCGTCATTCGCGAGGCTTTACGCCACCAGTGAACCGAAGAGGGGATTTCCGGCCATTCCCGGGCATAGAGCTCCCCCTGCCAGGCGGGCTGCCAGGGCATGATTCTGACGGCGGTTTGCTTACTCTCCGGCTGCCCGGAAGCCGGATCGACGCGCCCTTCCACCAGCGCGTTAACCTTTCCCTGGCGGGCAAACTCAGCGTTCCAGTGCATCGGGGCAAACGCTTCGCCTTCCCGTATTCCGTCGTTGATTCGTACTCTGGCCACCATCACGCCGCGCGGCGAGCCGATCCGCGCCAGCTGGCCGTCGCACAGTGAAAACCGAATGGCGTCTGCGGCGCAGACCTCAACAAACGGCTCCGCGATATGCTGCATCAGCCGGGGCACGTATCCCGTACGGGTCATGGTGTGCCACTGGTCGCGGATACGGCCAGTGTTGAGGATCGCCGGGTATAGCGCGGTAGCCGTCGCGCCGTGCGGCAGCGGATCGACAGGCACTACGTTTCGACGCGGTAAATTTCCCGTCGGCCACTGGTACGGCTCAAGCGTCTCCCACGCTTCACGGGTTAACCCCGCCAGTTCCTGAAGGTTCAACGCCCGCGCACCGTCATTTTCAAACGCCGTCAGCGCCGCATGTTCGCAAAAAATCTCCTGCGGATGTTGCCAGGCAAAGGCCTCGCCGTAGCCCAGCCGTTTTGCAATCTGAGCCACGATCCACCAGTCCGGCTTCGCCTCACCCGGCGCGGGCAGAAACGCGCGCTGGCGCGAAATGCGCCGCTCGGAATTGGTCACCGTGCCGTCCTTCTCCCCCCAGCCCAGCGCCGGAAAACGGATATGGGCGAAGCGGCTGGTGTCGGTATCTTTCATCACCTCAGAGACAATCACCAGCGGACAGGCCGCCAGCGCCTGACACACCGCGTGGCTGTCCGGCAGCGACACGGCAGGATTGGTGCCCATGATCCACACCGCCTTCACCTCGCCGCGGGCGATGGCGTCAAACAGTTCCACCGCCATCAGCCCCGGCGTCTGCGCCAGCCGTTCCGTTCCCCAGAAACGCGCCACCCGCGAAAGATCGTCCGGCTCGAAGCTCATATGCGCCGCCAGCTGGTTCGCCAGCCCGCCCACTTCCCGGCCGCCCATGGCGTTTGGCTGTCCGGTCAGCGAAAACGGGCCGCAGCCCGGACGGTTGAACTTCCCGCTGGCAAGATGCACGTTAATGATGGCGCTGCACTTGTCGCTGCCGCTGGAGGACTGGTTGATCCCCATGGTGTAGAGCGTAATGGCGCGAGGCACGGTAACAAACCAGTCGTAAAAGGTACCAATGTCCTCTGCCGGAAGGTCGCAAAACGCCGCCACGCGGGCAATCGGCCACTCATCGGTGCCCTGGATCAGATTGAGCAACCCCACAAACAGCCCGGCGTCGCTGCCGGGTTTAAGCGCCAGATGCAGGTCGGCAATATCGCAGGTAGCGGTTTTACGCGGGTCAATCACCACCACCTTCATCTGCGGATTGATGTGCTTTGCCTGCACCAGACGCTGATAGAGCACCGGATGCGTCCAGGCCGCGTTCGAGCCTGCCAGCACCACCAGATCGCTGTTTTCCACATCCTCGTAGCTGCACGGCACCACGTCTTCGCCAAAGGCGCGCCTGTAGCCAACCACCGCCGAGGACATGCAGAGCCGGGAGTTGGTATCGATGTTCGCCGCGCCGATAAACCCTTTCATCAGCTTGTTGGCGGCATAGTAGTCCTCGGTTAACAGCTGGCCGGAGGCGTAAAACGCCACCGCCCGTGGCCCCCATGTGTCGATGATCTCCCGCAGTCGCTCGCCCGCCGCGTTCAGCGCCTGCGACCAGTCCACCTCAAGTCCATCGACAACGGGGTACAGCAATCGCCCCTGCAAGCCCGTCGTCTCCCCCAGGGCCGATCCTTTCACGCACAGGCGGCCAAAGTTTGCAGGGTGGGCGTCGTCCCCCCGAACGCTGACCGCTCCATCCTCCACGCTGGCGATCACGCCGCAGCCGACCCCGCAGTAGGGGCACGTTGTCCTGGTTTCCGTCATGAGGCCTCCGCGCGCATCACCAGCTCTTCGTTGCCGACCCACACCTTGCCATTTTCAATTTTGACCGGCCAGGCGCGCACTGCGGGTTCGCCGTTCTCCACCTGACAGCCGTCGCGCAGGCGAATGCGCTGCTTGTAGAGCGGAGAAATAACCACCGGTTCGCCCGCCGCATCGCCGAGGATGCCGCGTGACAGCACGTTCGCGCGGCTGCCCGGCTCCAGGTCGTCCAGGGCATAAACAGTTTGACCAAAGCGGAACAGCGCGATCGGTTTACGGCCAAGACGCGCGCCAATGCCCGCCTGCTCCGGGATATCGTCAATGCCGCAGATTTCCTGCCAGCGCTTGCTTTCTTCCGACGGCGCGACGTTCACCGCGGTGCGGAACAGCGCCAGGCGGTCAGGATCGTTGAGCGTGGTTTGCCATTCGCACTGGTACGTCTCGACTACCCGGGCCATCTCCTGCTCCAGCTCGTGGGCGATGCCCAGGCTGTCGTTGAGGATCACCTCACGCAGATAGTCGAGGCCGCCCTCCAGGTTGTCCATCCAGGTGCTGGTGCGCTGCAGGCGATCCGCCGTGCGGATGTAGAACATCAGAAAACGGTCTACGGTGCGGATCAGCGTTTCGTCATCCAGATCGCTGGCGAAGAGATCCGCATGGCGAGGCTTCATCCCGCCGTTGCCGCACAGATAGAGGTTCCAGCCTTTGTCCGTGGCAATCACCCCCACGTCCTTGCTCTGCGCCTCCGCGCACTCGCGGGTGCAGCCGGAAACGGCCATTTTGATTTTGTGCGGGGCGCGCAGGCCCTTGTAGCGGTGCTCCAGCCTGACCGCGAGACCAGTGGAATCCTGCACGCCATAGCGGCACCAGGTCGACCCGACGCAGGATTTCACCGTGCGCAGGGATTTCCCGTAAGCGTGCCCGGTTTCAAACCCGGCCTCCACCAGCGCCTGCCAGATTTCCGGCAGCTGTTCCAGGGTGGCGCCAAACAGGTCGATACGCTGCCCGCCGGTGATTTTGCTGTACAGGCCGTAGCGTTTCGCAATCTGGCCGATGGCGATCAGCCCGTCGGCGGTCACTTCTCCTGCGGGCATGCGCGGCACGATGGAATACGTCCCGTCCTTCTGAATATTGGCGAAGTAGCGATCGTTGGTGTCCTGCAACGGCAGGTGCGCCGGTTTGAGCAGATACTCATTCCAGCAGGAGGCCAGCACGGACCCCACCAGCGGCTTACAGATCTCGCACCCGTGCCCCTGACCGTAGCGGCTGATAAGCTGGTCGAAGGTTCGGATATGGTTGACGCGTACCAGGTGGTAAATCTCCTGGCGCGAGTACGGAAAGTGTTCGCAGATGTCCTTTTTCACCTCCACGCCCTGCTCGGCAAGCTGGAACTCCATCACCTGCTTCACCAGCGCGCTGCAGCCCCCGCAGCCGGTCGCCGCTTTGGTGCACTGCTTAACGGCGCCGATATCCGCTGCGCCCGCGCTCACCGCCCGGCAGATATCGCCTTTGCTGACGTTATGACACGAACAGATCTGCGCGCTTTCCGGCAGCGCCGCCACGCCCAGCGCTTTTGGCGCGCTGCCTGACAACGCGGGTAGTATCAGCGTTTCCGGCTCTTTCGGCAGGCTTATGCCGTTAAGCATCATCTGCACCAGCGTGGCGTATTCGCTGGCATCGCCCACCAGCACGCCGCCGAGCAGCGTTTGGCCGTCGTGGCTGACCACGATTTTCTTGTAGATTTGCTGCGGGCCGTGCGTCCACTGGTAGCTTAGCGCCCCCGGCGTGCGCCCGTGAGCATCGCCAAACGACGCCACGTCCACGCCGAGCAGCTTGAGCTTAGTGCTCATATCTGCCCCGGTGAAGGCCTTATCTTCGCCTGCGAGCGCGGCGGCGGCGACGCGCGCCATCTGGTAGCCCGGCGCCACCAGGCCAAAGATTTTCCCCTCCCACAGGGCGCATTCACCGATGGCAAGCACGTTCGAATCGGAGGTCCGGCAGGCGTCATCAATGCAGATCCCGCCGCGCTCGCCAATAGCCAGCCCGCTGCTGCGCGCCAGCGCGTCCTGAGGACGAATACCGGCAGAGAAGACCACCATGTCCGTTTCCAGCTGTTCACCGTCGGCGAAGCGCAGCACCAGCCCGTCGTCCGTCGCAGCAATTTCCGTGGTGGCTTTACTGGTGTGAACGCCAACGCCCAGCGCCTCGATTTTCCTGCGCAGCATTGCCGCACCGTCATTATCAAGCTGTACCGCCATCAGATTGGGCGCAAACTCCACCACGTGCGTTTCCAGGCCGAGTTGCTTGAGGGCATTCGCCGCCTCCAGCCCGAGCAGGCCGCCGCCAATCACCACGCCACGACGCGAGCCCGCCGCGTGGGCCGCTATGTTGTCCAGGTCGTCAAGGGTGCGGTAGACAAAGCAGCCCGGCAGATCGTTGCCCGGTACCGGCGGTACGAACGGGTATGAGCCGGTCGCCAGCACCAGCTTGTCCCAGTGGGTCTCATGCCCGCTGGCGGTACGCACCACGCGCGCGTCGCGATCGATAGCGACGATCTGCTGCGAGAGGCGCAGCTCAATGCCGTTATCGGCAAAGAACTCCCCCTCCACCAGCGAGAGCGACGCCGCGCTTCGGCCGCCAAAGTATTCCGACAGATGCACGCGGTCATAGGCGGCATAGCGCTCCTCACCAAAGACAACGATCTGATACTGCTGATGCAGATTGCGGTTAACGCAGTCTTCGAGAAAATGATGGCCGACCATACCGTGCCCAACCACCACCAGAGTAGGTTTTGTCATAGCGTTCTGTCCTGCAACCTGCGGTTGCGTAGTGAAACGATCGAACAGCCAGTCCGCGCGTGCGGGCGCAGCCGTTGCCAGTAAATCGGTAAATGTTGCCGCGCTGCGGCAGTCGCCCATCAGCAGCACGCCAGCCAGCGCACCCTGATGGATCAGTAACCGGCGATAGTGACGGGTTAGCGGATCCCAGGAACTCCAGACCACGTCGTCCTCCTGCACCGTCGCGCGCCCGAGGCTGAACAGCTCCACGCCCGTCACCTTGAGGCGCACGCCGTTGTCGGTGAGGGCAAACGGCGCGGCTGTGTCACCCGCCAGCCGCGCGGCGAGAATATCCGCCTGCGTCATACAGGGCGCGACCAGGCCAAAGGTCTGGCCGTCAATTTCGCAGCACTCGCCAATGGCGTAGACGTCCGGTGCGGAGGTCCGCATCTGGCTATCCACCACGATGCCGCGCGCGCAGCGAACACCGCTGGCCTGCGCAAGCGCGACGTTGGGCTGCACGCCTGTCGCCAGCACCACGCGAGCGGCGGCGACGCGGCGTCCGTTGAGCAGCGTCACGCTATTCCCGTTAATCGCCGCGATGCCGGAGGCGAGTTCAGAGCGCACGCCCCGCGCCGCCAGCGCCTCTTCAAGCAGTACGCCCGCCTGCTGGTCCAGCTGCTGCTCCATCAGCCACGGGCCGCGATGAACGAGCGTGACGTTGTCACCTGAACGAGCCAGCGCTGCCGCCGTCTCTACGCCGAGCACGCCGCCCCCCAGCACCACCGCCGGACCGGCTATCGCCTGAATGGCGCGGGCATCCTCCAGGGTACGGAACGTGAAGACGTGCGGCGCATCGCCCCCAGGAATCGGCGGCACAAACGGCGTTGACCCGGTGGCAAATACCAGCGCATCCCAGCCCAGCGTGCGGGCGGTGGTTTGCACTTCCCGCGCGTCCACGTTCACGGCGAGCGCCTTTTCGCCCCGCAGCACCGTCACGCCGCGCTCCTGGTACCAGTGGTCATCCTGAAGGCAGATGCCCGCAGCCGTTTTTTCGCCCCCCAGCACCGGCGAAAGCTGGATGCGGTTATAGGCATGCTCCGGCTCGTCACCGATGACGGTGATAGCGAACCGACCGGAAGCTCGCCCGGTGAGCGAAGCAATCAGCCGGGTTGCCGCCATGCCATTCCCGATAATGACCAGTCGCATCAACGCCCCCTCGTTACGCCGCTTTCGGCTGTTTTTCGTAGAGGAAATGGAGGATCTGCTGGCGCATGTGGTGATAGCGGCTGTCGTCCGCCAGCTGCACCCGGTTGCGCGGGCGCGGCAGGTCAACGCGGAGGATCTCCCCGACGGTGGCCGCCGGGCCGTTGGTCATCATCAGCACGCGATCGGAGAGCAGCACCGCCTCGTCCACGTCGTGGGTAATGAGCACGATGGTGGTGTTCAGCGCCTGCTGGATCTGCATCACCGAGTCCTGCAGATGGGCGCGCGTCAGCGCATCCAGCGCGCCGAACGGCTCATCCATCAGCAGCACTTTCGGCTTCATCGCCAGCGCGCGGGCAATCCCGACGCGCTGCTTCATGCCGCCGGAGATCTCCCCCGGACGCTTGTGCAGCGCGTGTCCCATCTGCACGCGGTCGAGGTTGTGCTCGATCCACTCTTTCCGCTCGGCCTTGCTCATGGTGTGACGGAACACCTGATCCACCGCCAGCGCCACGTTGTCGAAGCAGGTCAGCCACGGCAGCAGCGAATGGTTCTGGAACACCACCGCGCGCTCGGGCCCCGGCCCGGCGATTTCGCGGTTGTCGCAAATCAGCCCGCCTTCCGTCGGCAGCGCGATCCCGGCGATGAGGTTAAGCAGCGTCGACTTGCCGCAGCCGGAGTGGCCGATAAGACTCACGGTTTCGCCCTCGTGGATATCAAAAGAGACGTTCTGCAGCGCCAGAAACTCGCCGCTGGCGGTGGAAAAACGCTGGCTCACGGCCTGGACCTGAATTAATGGTTTCATGTTCGCTCCTTATTTTTCCTGCCAGCTAAAGCGACGGGCGATCAGCATCAGCCCCTGCTCCAGCAGCAATCCGACCACGCCGATGATGACGATGGCGATCAGAATGTTTTCGACGTTGAGGTTGTTCCACTCGTTCCAGATCCAGAAGCCGATACCCAGCCCCCCGGTGAGCATCTCGGCGGCGACAATCACCAGCCAGGCGATGCCGATGGAGAGGCGCACCCCGGTCAGTACAGCGGGTAGCACAGCCGGGAAGAGTACGCGGCGCATGATCGTCCACTCGGAAAGCTGCAATACGCGGGCGACGTTGAGGTAGTCCTGCGGAATGCGGCGCACGCCTTCGGCGGTGTTGATCACCATCGGCCAGATAGAGCAGATGAAAATGGTCCAGCTCGACGCGGGCTCCGCTTTCTGGAACAGCAGCAGGCCGATGGGCAGCCAGGCCAGCGGGCTGACCGGGCGCAGAAGCGCAATCAGCGGATTGAACATGCGCGAGAAAAAGGTGAAGCGGCCAATCAAAAAGCCCAGCGGAATACCCGCCAGCGCTGCCAGGCCAAAACCGATGGCGACGCGCTGCAGTGAAGCAAGCACGTTCCAGCCAATGCCCATATCGTTAGGCCCGTCGCGATAAAACGGGTCGGCAAAGAGGGTAATGGCGGAATCAAGCGTGCTGAGCGGCGTCGGGAAGCCTTTGCTGTTTATCGCCGCCAGCTGCCAGAGCACCACCAGCAGCCCAAGGCCGAGCAGCGCCGGGATAACGCGCTGGAAAAAGTCGTTCATCCGGCGCGCTAACGCGGGCGGGCGGCGGCGAACCTGTACCGGAGGCAGGACAATCACTTCCCCGCTCTCTGGCGTCTCTTGTGGTTTCGTGTTTTGCATATGCGGCATAATCAGGCCCCTTTACGGTGAATGGCGAAACGGCTGGCGTACCCTTCCGGATCGGTGCCGTTCCAGACGGTGCCGTCCATCAGCGTGCTGCTGCGGTACGGTGATGACGGCGTGGACATGCCGCCGACGGCGGTGGCGGCATCCTGCCAGACCGCGGTCTGGTTGATGCGCTGCGCGATGCCCGCGTAGTCCGGCGCGGCTTTGAGCAAGCCCCAGCGGCGGAACTGGGTTAAGAACCACATGCCGTCGGAGAGATACGGGTAGCTCACAGCCCCCTCGTTGAAGAAGCGGATCGGGTGCGCGTCCTGCCAGCGCTGGCCCAGACCGTTGTCGTATTCGCCGAGCATGCGCCCGATGAGATACTGTTCTTTGCAGTTGAGCCACGCCCGGCGGGAGAGGATCTGCGCGGTTTCGCGTTTGTTTTCCGGGGACGCCTCGATCCAGCGCGCGGCCTCCAGCACCGCGCTCACCAGCGCCCGGGCGGTATGCGGGTTTTTCTCCACCCAGTCGCGTCGCGTGCCGAGGATCTTTTCCGGATGATCGGCCCAGATGGACTGCGACGTGGCGGCGGTAAAGCCGATCCGGTCGTTAATCGCCCGCGCGTTCCACGGCTCGCCGACGCAGAAGCCCACCATGTTGCCGATGCGCATGTTCATCACCATCTGCGGTGGCGGCACCACCACCGTGCGCACGTCGTCAAAGGGGTTAATGCCCGCGCTGGCCAGCCAGTAGTAAAGCCACATGGCATGCGTCCCGGTCGGGAAGGTGTGCGCGAAGGTGTAGGTTCCCGGCGCCTGCTGCCCGATCAGCGTTTTCAGCCCGTCGAGATCGCGAACGCCCTTCTCCGCCAGATCGCTTGAAAGCGTGATGGCCTGGCCGTTCTGATTGAGCGTCATCAGGTTCGCCATCTGCTGCGGCTTGCCGGCGATGCCCAGCTCCAGCCCGTACAGCAGACCGTAAAGAATGTGTGCGGCGTCCAGTTCTCCCGCCACCAGCTTGTCGCGCACCGCCGCCCAGCTCGCCTCTTTGGTGGGAACGATGGTGATACCGTATTTTTTATCAAAGCCTTTTAACGCTGCGATAACCACCGGCGCGCAGTCGGTCAGCGGGATAAACCCGACGCGCACCGTCTCCTGTTCCGGTTTATCTGAGCCAGCCGCCCAGGCAGCCTGCATAACACCCGGTAACAGCGCTGCGCCACTCGCCAGCATGCTGGCCTGCAAAAATCGCCGTCTCGACAAATCCGCCATAACCGCTCCCGAAAAAAAGCCAAAAAAAAGCGCCCGCCGTGCCGAAGCACCGCTGGACGCCTTTATCCCGAAGACGGATGCACCGCCGTTGGCGCACCGTCAAAAATGGTTAATTAAATAATGCAAAGCCAGTGCCAGGTTTAAAGACCTTCTTTCAGGGCCGAAAACCGGGTTTTGCCCGCGTTCACGCACCTCAATCAGGCATAAAATGCCCGCTGATTGTGCAGCTACTCCTTTGGTGTTACCTGCCAGACGCTCTTCACCGTAAGCAGCGCGCGGGCGATATCGACCATGCGCTGGTTCTTGTCCATCGCCATTTTGCGCAGCGTTGTCCAGGCCTGTTCTTCACTCATGTTCTGGTGGGTCATCAGCACGCTTTTGGCTTTATCAATGGTTTTGCGCTCCTCAAGCGTATCGCGCAGCGACGCGAGCTGGCGGGAAAGCTGCTCTATCTCTCGTGCCTGCTGGCGAACCAGGGTCAGCAGCGGTTTATCCGGGTAGTGCGCCAGCGGATCGTCCTGTTCATCCCCGGGAAGCGGGTACGCCTCGTCGCGCTGAATACGCTCATCCACCGCGACCATCAGATCGGCGATGATCGTCTCCTCCAGCGCGCGCAGATGCTCCAGCCGCGCCGTTTGCAGCGCAAACCAGGCGAGTGCGGTATGTCCATTGTCTGCAGCAGGCTGGCGGGTACAGGCCACGCGCCGGAGCTGCTCCGTCTCACGATCGGGCTGACAATTAAGGGAGAACGAAGTCTGCACGTCGGCCTGGCTGTGGGAGAGAAAGATCTCAAAGCAGGCCTGCTGCCCGTCAATGCGGTCAACCAGCCGCTGGCGGGTCACATCATCGAAAAAGCCCTGCGTGAAGCCAATCGCCCCCAGGGCCCGCTCTTGTCCCGCCAGCTCTTTCCCCTGCATCAGGCTATAGAGCGCGACGAAACGGCCCGCGATTTGCGGGTCGTCAATGCTGTCATTAAGCTGCGGTACGATACTGAGCAGGTGGCGCAGCATGCGGGAGTAGTGCTCCATTGCCTGCGGAGCCGTCAGCGTTTGCCGATTTACACCGTCGCGCAGCGCAGGAAGCGTCTCCAGCGTGAGCAGCGCATTGCCGATACGTTCGCAAACGGCGCTTCCCGGAAAGGCGGACTGTTTTCCAAGAATGTCGTTCAGTGCAGCAAGGTTTTCGTCCACCAGCGCCCGGCTGGCTTTGCATTCAGGCGCATAGAGCTTACCCTGTGAGCAGAGCCAGACGTTAGATGCGCCGCGCTCGCACTGGAGCATATGCACCAGCTGGCTAATACCGCGCACCAGCACGTTCAGCTGCGCCAGCCTGCTGAGCTGCTCCCGGCGCATCCGCCTTGCGCGCTGGAGCCATTCGGTTGCACCTGGCAAAATGCCGGCCATTAATGTCATGCTTACTCTCCCGGACAGCGAAACTCCGGGAAATTAAGCAATATTCGTGCCTTTATAAGAACAGGAGTCAACATGCAAAAGATTGTGATCGTCGCCAACGGTGCGGCCTACGGCAGCGAATCCCTTTTCAACAGCCTGCGCCTGGCGATCGCGCTACGCGAAAAAGAGAGCGACCTGGTATTGCGGATATTTTTAATGTCCGATGCCGTGACCGCCGGGCTGAAGGGTCAAAAACCGGCGGAAGGCTACAACATTCAGCAGATGCTGGAGATCCTGACCGCGCAGGACGTGCCGGTAAAACTCTGTAAGACCTGCACCGACGGGCGCGGCGTTACCGGGCTACCGCTGATCGAGGGCGTAGAAATCGGTACGCTGGTTGAACTGGCCGAATGGACGCTGACCGCGGATAAAGTATTAACTTTTTAATAATAAACCCGTAAAAATATTATTTTCTTATGGACGCGGTTTCAGCATCAAGTTTACCTGCGGGGTTGCCGATAGGCATGGAAACAACACAGCAGGTATTTCACTTATGTTCAGATCCATTCGCGCACGCATTATCGCCGCGACGACAGGCTGCCTCGTCGTCGCCCTTCTTCTCAATACCGTAATTAACTTCCAGGTCACGCGCCAGGATAACCAGCACTCCCAGCGCGATATTCTGACCAGCACCAGCGCCAGCCACAACATGGCGATTGCCGACTGGGTCAAAAGCAAAATGACGGTGATTTCCTCCGCGCAGAGCATCGCGCTGGCTGACGATCCGGTTCCGGTGTTTAAGCAGCTTGCCCAGGCGGGCGGTTTCACCAACGTTTACGTGGGCTACGCCAGCAAGACGGCGAAATTCTCAGACCCGACAGGCGTCCCGGCGGATTATGACCCCACCGTTCGTCCCTGGTATCAACAGGTGGTGAGCACGGACGGCCCGGTGGTAACGGCACCCTACGTTGATGCCGGGACCGGGAAGCTGGTGGTCACGTTTGCCGTGCCGGTGAAGGAGAATGGCGCTCTGAAAGCGGTGGTGGCGGGCGATGTCGCCATGGATAGCGTGGTGGCGAACGTGCGCGGGATCCACCCCACGCCGGCCAGCAGCGGGTTGCTTCTGAACAGCGACGGCACGGTGATTGCCGCCAACGAGCCGGCCCTGACGCTGAAGCCGTTTGCCGAGACGATCAAAGGCATCGACCTTGCGGCGCTGAAGAGCGGTAACCCGGTCGACGGAACGCTGAATGACGAGGAAAAAACCTTTATCGCCTCAGCCGTGCCGGGCACGAACTGGCTCCTGGTCGTCGCCCTCGACAGCAGCGATGCCACCTCCGGCATGCGTTCCCTGCTGAAAGCGTCGGCGATTTCGCTGGTGATCCTCGCACTCCTGAGCGGCGCCATTGTTCACGTCCTGATTGCCCGCCTGCTGAAGCGCCTGTCCGACATTCGTGACGCGATGCACAACATTGCCAACGGCACTAACGATCTGTCCCAGCGCCTGCCGGACAGCGGCGATGACGAAGTGGCGCAAATTGCGCAGGCGTTTAACGCCTTCAGCGATAAGCTCTCGGTGGTAATGGTTCAGCTCCGCGACGCCAGCGCCTCGGTGAAAAACGCCGCGCAGGAGATTGCGGCAGGTAACCAGGATCTCTCCGGACGTACCGAGCAGGCGGCGTCCAGCCTTCGCGAAACCGCCAGCGCCGTGGAAGAGATCACCGCCTCTGTCACCCAGTCGAATGAATCGGCAGCAGAAGCCAACGATCAGGCCAGCAAGGCCTCTGCGGCCGCAGCGCGCGGCGGTGAAGTGGTTTCGCAGGCCATCAGCACCATGCAGTCCATCGAAGTGGCGTCCGCTAAGATTGGCGATATCACCAGCGTGATCGACGGCATCGCCTTCCAGACCAACATTCTGGCGCTGAACGCCTCCGTCGAGGCGGCGCGTGCCGGTGAGCAGGGCCGCGGGTTCGCCGTGGTTGCCGGTGAAGTGCGGAACCTCGCCAGCCGCAGCGCCCAGGCGGCGAAAGAGATCAAATCGCTTATCGACTCCACCACCGACAGCGTAGCCACCGGCTCGCGCTACGTGCATCTGGCCGGGGAAAGCATGGATGAGATCCGCTCCAGCATCGGCAGCGTCTCCGGCATCATGCGCGAGATCTCGATTGCCACCAGCGAGCAGATGAAAGGCATTCACGAGATCAACCACGCGGTGACCCATCTCGACAGAATGGTGCAGCAGAATGCCGAGCTGGTGGTGCAGTCCGCCGCGGCCGCCAGCGCATTGCAAAGCCAGGCGGGCGACCTTGCTGAAACCGCTGGCCATTTCCGCATTTAATTTTCTTCAGGCGCGCGTTAAACAGGGTAAACGCGCGTCAGCTGAAAGGTTTCAGGAATTTTGTCATTTTTGTTTAATCGTTATGCCATTTTTTGATCAAAATCAGCATCCCTCGCTCCCCGCTTTGGTGTTATGCAATGAGTATTTTGTGAACAACATCACGCTCGGGATGGGCAAAATCGACGGGGTAGAAAATGGCACTGGTGAAAACAAGTTTGAAACTGTTTGGCGGGGATACGGTGGTGGTGCGTTGCTCAGAGCGCTGTCGTATTCATCTGATGAGTGCGAAAGCACAGAAGCAATCCCAGGCGGATATTCTGACCGTGCAGGATGACAAGGCCTGGCTTACCGTGCCGTATACCGGTACGTGGGATGTGCTGATCGACAGCCACAGCCAGTCGCTGGAGCACTCGGTCAGCTACGTGGCTGCGTAATTTAAACGCCCGGCTCGCCGGGCGTATTCTCAGGCAAAACCCGGTCGCAGCGTGCTGTTGAGCGGGTTCCCTTCCAGCAGCGCCTTCACTTTCACCACCAGCTCATTCAGACAATCGTCCTGCATGCCGAGGCGGGTCAGCTCCTGATCGAGGGAGAAGAGATATTGCGCGTTGGTGCCCAGCGGCCCGCTGGCGGCGGCAATTAACGGGGCAATCACCTGCGTGCGGGTGTCCGCTTCATACAGCGGGTGGCGCGGATCCATAATAAATACCAGCGCGTTAACGGTGCGCCCGTCGTCGAGCTCCAGCTTGCACCAGCTCGGCATATAGCAGCCGGTGATCATCTCGCGCTTCCAGAGCAGCGTCAGCTCCTCTTCGAGCGTGGCATCCGGAAGGCGATACGCGACGCCCGTGGTGCGTCCGCCCTCTTTTAGTGCAAGCATGCGCCCTGGCTGACAGGCGCTGCCGCGTCCGGCCGTCAGGCGCAGGCAAAATGCGCGATGCCAGCCGGGCAGCGTGCCGGTTGCCGATTCAACAAATTCGAGAGCCGGGTTCCACATCAGTGAACCGTAGCCAAAAATCCATACCGGGCCATCATCCGGGCGGCAGGCAAGCGTAGCAGCGAGCGACGCCGCACGTTGTTCAGCTGACCAGAGAAGCGATTCCTCAATAGCACCAAATGCCGTCTTACAATCTGCCTTCATTAAGAAATCACGCGTTAACACTTTCCACCTCCGCCACTGCATGCTTCCTTGCGACATCTGTAATTCGCCTTCCCGGCATTCTGTGCTGGTCATTTTGCCAGCAGTCAAATTACGATAAGCAATTAGCGGACCAGTTGCAATACAACGGCAGTTCAACCGCCTGAAAAGTCAAAATGAAGGCAGCGAATAATTTCACGGCTATTTCTTTTTATGCCATTTATCATCGTCTCCTTTCTCATAGTCATGTTTTACTGCGGCCCAGGCGACCTTGTGCGCCGTCTCTTCCCGGCTGGCATCATCCCGCCGATCGTCTTTATCTTTGTACTGATCCCAGGCGCTGTTAAACGCTTCTTTGTAGATATCCTGCGCGTGTTCGGGCAGGACGTTTTTCACGTTATCGGGTAATTCGCGTTTCGTTTTATATGGCATCACTAACCTCTCTTTTGCCTAAAGAGTTAAGTGTGGACGACGATACGCCGGTGTGCCAGCCGGTCATAAACAATGAACGGATGAATTTCATAATTCATTGTTATTTAACGCATATTTAAAAGAAATATCTTATTATAGGCATTAAATAAGAAAACCATAACAAAGGGTAAAATTAAGTAAAAAATAAAGGTTATTTAACAGATTTCTGTTAATTTATTGCCCTTAAAATCTATCTATAATTACAAGCACCTGCATTGATGGAGAAGCACATGACAGCAACACACGAGGCGGTAAAGACCCGCCACAAGGAGACGTCTCTCATTTTCCCGGTTCTGGCACTGGCTGTGCTGCTCTTCTGGGGAAGCAGTCAGTCACTGCCAGTGGTGGTTGGTATCAATATTCTTGCCCTGGTGGGCATTTTAACCAGCGCGTTTAGCGTCGTTCGTCATGCGGACGTATTAGCCCACCGCCTGGGCGAGCCTTATGGCTCTTTAATTCTCAGCCTTTCCGTCGTTATTCTCGAAGTCAGCCTGATTTCCGCGTTGATGGCAACCGGCGATGCCGCCCCGACCCTGATGCGCGATACGCTTTACTCCATCATTATGATTGTGACGGGCGGCCTGGTAGGCTTCTCTCTGCTGCTGGGCGGACGCAAATTTGCGACCCAGTACATGAATCTTTTCGGCATTAAACAGTATCTGATTGCCCTCTTCCCGCTGGCCATCATCGTGCTGGTCTTCCCGATGGCGCTGCCGGGCGCAAATTTCTCCACCGGCCAGTCGCTGCTGGTCGCGCTGATTTCCGCCGCCATGTACGGCGTGTTCCTGCTCATTCAGACCAAAACGCACCAGAGCCTGTTTGTTTACGAACATGAAGATGACAGCGACGACGATGACCCGCACCACGGCAAGCCGTCGGCCCACAGCAGCCTGTGGCACACGGTTTGGCTGATCGTGCATCTGATTGCGGTGATTGCCGTCACCAAGATGAACGCCAACCCGCTGGAGACGCTGTTAACCGAGCTGAACGCGCCGGTGGCCTTTACCGGTTTCCTGGTGGCGCTGCTGATCCTGTCCCCTGAGGGTTTAGGTGCGCTGAAGGCGGTGCTGAACAATCAGGTGCAGCGTGCGATGAATCTGTTCTTCGGCTCCGTGCTGGCGACCATTTCACTCACCGTACCGGTGGTGACGCTGATTGCCTTTATGACCGGTAACGAGCTGCAGTTTGCGCTGGGCGCACCGGAGATGATTGTGATGGTGGCCTCGCTGCTGCTGTGCCAGATTTCATTCTCCACTGGCCGCACCAATGTCCTGAACGGCGCGGCGCATATGGCGCTGTTTGTAGCGTATTTGATGACGATCTTTGCGTAGTCTTTTGCCTAGCGGCGCTTCGCTTACCCGGCAATATGTCCCATAAAAAAACCCGCCGAAGCGGGTTTTTTTATTAGTTGCTGGTATCCAGTTCGTCGAAGCTTTTCACCAGATCGTCAATCGCTTTGATCTGCTTCAGGAACGGCTCCAGCTTATCCAGAGGCAGCGCGGATGGGCCATCGCATTTCGCGTTAGCCGGATCCGGGTGCGCTTCAATGAACAGACCTGCCAGACCGGTCGCCATACCGGCGCGCGCCAGCTCGGTCACCTGAGCACGACGGCCGCCAGAGGCTGCACCAAACGGGTCGCGGCACTGCAGCGCGTGGGTCACGTCGAAGATCACCGGCGACTGGTTAGAGACGTTCTTCATGACGCTGAAGCCCAGCATGTCCACAACCAGGTTGTCGTAACCGAAGTTAGCGCCACGGTCGCACAGAATAATCTTGTCGTTACCGCCTTCGATAAACTTATCAACGATGTTACCCATCTGGCCAGGGCTCACGAACTGCGGTTTTTTCACGTTGATCACGGCACCGGTTTTCGCCATCGCGGCAACCAGGTCGGTCTGACGCGCCAGGAACGCCGGAAGCTGGATTACGTCTACCACGTCTGCCACAGGCTGCGCCTGCCAGGACTCATGCACGTCGGTGATCACTTTCACGCCAAACGTCTGCTTCAGCTCCTGGAAAATTTTCATCCCCTCTTCCAGGCCCGGGCCACGGTAAGAGTTGATGGAGGAGCGGTTGGCTTTGTCAAAAGAGGCTTTAAACACGTACGGAATGCCCAGCTTCTGGGTCACGGTCACGTAGTGCTCGCAGATACGCATGGCGAGATCGCGGGATTCCAGCACGTTCATACCGCCAAACAGCACGAACGGCAGGTCGTTTGCTACCTTGATATCACCAATGCTAACCACTTTTTGTTTCATAGGATCGCCTTATTCAGGTGTGAATCGGAATTAAGATTAATGCAGTGTAATTTGTTTGTGCGAGATCGCGTTGATCTGCGCGCGAATCATTTCGCTAATCGGATCTTCCGGACACTGCTCGACGAAATAGCTCAGATCGTTCAGCGCCACGTGCTCGCAGTCGAGCTGGGCATAGATAAGCCCGCGGTCGCGAATTTCGTACGGATCTTCCGGATTAAACTGCAGCAGCACTTCACTGGCACGCAAGGCCAGCTCCATCTGACGCTCTTCCATCAGCGCTGACTTCAGCGTATCCAGCAGCTTGCGAATGACCTCGGCGTTGTCGGCTTCGTCGAGATCTTCGTTAAAGAGCTCGGCCACCGGGCTGATGTTGCCTTTCAGCCAGACGTCCAGCGTATGCTCGTCCAGCGTGTCGCCGTTAAACGGATTAATGAGCCACATCTCACCGTCCAGCCACTCCGCACGCAGGATCATCTGCGTCGGGAAAATAACCGGCACCAGCGGAATATCCAGGCGGTGCGCAACCCACAGCAAAATAGAGCCCAGCGCAACGGCGCTGCCCTGACGATTTTTTAAGACCTGGTCCAGCCATAATGCGTCAGACAGGCGATACACGCCACGCGTGTCGCAGAAACCCCATTCGCCGTAGAAAAGCTCCAGAAGCTTCTCTAATTGCCAGTCCTGCGGGCGCGCCTGATTGATCTCTTCACGCGCCAGGCTGACCAGATTCTCCAGCTCATCGTAAACGTACTGCGACGTAAAATCGTCGCGTATCATCTCCGAAATCAGGATCATGCCATCGCAAAGCGGCACTTTATTAAATTCGAAATCGGCTAAGGACCTCATGACTTACCCCAGTAACGACTGAGCGAACAATGACGCTCAGGCGCGATAAAACTCAAAACGATGTAGATGATAACGCCAAACTGCCTTTCAGTCAGCCTTACGCCTTTATCAGTAAATGGCAGATACCCGGATCTCAAGACCACTGCCCCAGCGTCAGGCGTTCGTTGCCGCCGTAGTCGCGGCAGGTTTCGACAGCGGCATAGCCTGCCTGGGTAAACAGTGCCCGCACGGATTCTCCCTGCGTCCAGCCATGCTCCACGAGCAGCCAGCCGCCGGGAAGCAAATGCTCTCGTGACGTTGTCACAATGTGATCAAGATCGGCTAATCCCGCGTCGGCGGCCACGAGCGCCGTCAGCGGTTCGAAGCGAACATCTCCCTGCGCAAGGTGCGGATCATGTTCGTCAATGTAAGGAGGATTGCTGACAATCATGGCAAATGAGCGATTCTCCAGCGCGGCAAACCAGCTGCTTTGCAGCACCGTTACGTTGCTGAGCCCGAGACGTTCCACGTTACGCAGCGCCAGCGCCACCGCGTCGGGCATCACATCCACTGCCGTTACATCGCAGTCAGGCCGCTCGCTGGCCAGCGCCAGCGCGATAGCACCAGTGCCAGTACCGAGATCGAGAATGCTGCAGGCCTTCGCCGGTAAACGTGCCAGCGCCTGCTCAACCAGACACTCGGTATCCGGACGCGGGATCAGCGTTGCCGCCGAGACGTAAAGCGGTAGCGACCAGAACTCGCGCTCACCGACAAGGTGCGCCACCGGCTCGCCGTTTTTACGGCGGGCAAGGAGCGCGGCGAGCCGTGCTTCCTGCTCTGCAGTTAGCTCAGTTTCGCCGAATGCCAGCAGGTACGTGCGGGCTTTACCCGTCACATGCTCAAGCAAAATTTCGGCGTCGCGCTTCGGGCTTTCGCTTTTGCAAAGCTCACCGGCCGCCTCGCGTAACCAGCGCTGAAAATCCATTATTCCTGCTCGGACAGCGCCGCCAGCTGGTCGGCCTGGTATTCCTGCACGATAGGCTCAATCAGCATATCCAGCTTCCCTTCCATCACCTCGTCCAGACGGTACAGGGTCAGGTTGATGCGGTGGTCGGTTACGCGCCCCTGAGGGAAGTTGTAGGTGCGGTTACGGTCGCTGCGATCGCCGCTGCCCAGCAGGTTACGACGCGTAGAGGCTTCAGCCTGCTGACGCTTCGCCATTTCCGCCGCGTGGATGCGCGCGCCCAGCACGGACAACGCTTTGGCTTTGTTTTTGTGCTGCGAACGTTCGTCCTGACACTCCACCACGATGCCGGTCGGCAGGTGGGTAATGCGGATGGCGGAGTCGGTGGTGTTAACGTGCTGACCGCCCGCCCCGGAGGAGCGGAAGGTGTCGATGCGCAGGTCCGCCGGGTTGATGTCCGGCAGTTCCGCTTCCGGCAGCTCCGGCATCACCGCCACCGTACAGGCGGAGGTATGAATACGGCCCTGAGATTCGGTGGCCGGAACGCGCTGCACGCGGTGACCGCCGGATTCAAACTTGAGACGACCGTATACGCCGTCGCCGCTGATCTTGGCGATAACCTCTTTGTAGCCGCCATGTTCGCCTTCGTTGGCGCTCATGATCTCCACGCGCCAGCGGCGCGATTCGGCGTAGCGGCTGTACATGCGGAACAGATCCCCGGCAAACAGCGCCGCTTCGTCACCGCCGGTCCCGGCGCGCACTTCGACAAACGCGTTACGTTCATCGTCCGGATCTTTCGGCAGGAGCAGCACCTGAAGCTGCTGCTCCATCTCTTCGGAACGCGCTTTTGCATCCTGCAGCTCTTCCTGCGCCATCTCGCGCATCTCTGGATCGTCGAGCATCATCTGCGCGGTTTCAATATCTTCCTGAACCTGTCGCCAGTCGGTAAAGCATTTTGATACATCACTCAACTGCGCATATTCACGCGAAAGCGCGCGAAAACGTTCCTGGTCTGCGATAGTCCCGGCATCGCCGAGCAGCGCCTGTACTTCTTCATGGCGCTCGTGCAGAGCTTCCAGTTTAGCGACGATAGAAGGCTTCATAGGCGTAAGTGCACCTTGTCTTAGAAAATGGGTATAGGGCGCTATTCCAGCCCGAGGCTGTTGCGCAGAATAGTCAGGCGTTCATCATCCCCGTCACGGGCAGCCTGTTGAAGAGATTTGGTTGGCGCATGGATCAGGCGGTTGGTCAGCTTCCACGCCAGATCCTGCATAATCGCCTGCGCGTCGCCGCCCTGTTCCAGGGCCGCTAACGCTTTGGCAGTCAGGTCATCACGCACCTGCTCCGCCTGCCCGCGGTACTCGCGGATGGTCTCGCTGACGCTTTGCGCGCGCAGCCAGGCCATAAATTCGCTGGTTTCTTGCTCAACAATGGTTTCCGCCTGCACCGCCGCCGCTTTACGCTGGGCGAGGTTGTGCGAAATAATGCTTTGCAGGTCATCCACGCTGTAAAGATAGGCGTTAGCCAGCTTGCCAACCTCTGGCTCAACATCGCGCGGAACGGCGATATCCACCAGCAGCATTGGCTGATTACGGCGAGATTTCAGCGCACGCTCCACCATCCCTTTACCGATGATCGGCAGCGGGCTGGCGGTAGAGCTGATAATAATGTCCGCCTCTTTCAGACGTTCATCAATATCGCTCAGCGCAACCACCTCGGCACCCACTTCGTCCGCCAGCACCTGCGCGCGTTCGCGGGTGCGGTTCGCGATAATCATCTTTTTCACTTTATGCTCGCGCAGATGGCGCGCCACAAGCTCGATGGTTTCGCCCGCGCCTACCAGCATCACGGTGACGGTCGACAGGGATTCAAAGATTTGCCGTGCAAGGGTACAGGCCGCGAAAGCAACAGAAACCGCACTGGCACCAATGTCTGTTTCGGTTCGCACACGCTTCGCCACGGAGAAGGACTTCTGGAACATACGCTCCAGCTCGCTGGCCTTGAGATGCCCTTTCTGGGAATCTGCGAAGGCTTTTTTTACCTGGCCGAGGATCTGCGGCTCGCCCAGCACCAGCGAATCCAGACCGCTGGCGACGCGCATCAGATGGCTGACCGCATCGTTATCCTGATGCCAGTACAGGCTGTTGCGCAGCTCGTCTTCGTTGAGATTGTGGTAGTCACATAGCCAGCGGATCAGCGCGTCGTGCAGGTTATCCTGCTCTTCCACGCTCAAATACAGCTCGGTACGGTTGCACGTCGAAAGCACCACGCCACCCTGCACCATCGGCTGTGCAAGCAGGCTGTCCAGCGCCAGGTCAAGCGTATCCGGCGAAAACGTAACGCGTTCTCGCAGCGAAACCGGGGCCGTTTTGTGGTTGATGCCGAGTGCTAATAGGGTCATGTTGAGCGGGAGTAGTACCAGCGTTAATAAGGTTAGCAGGACGCATCATACAGGATGCGCGAGATCAATAAAAGAGACCGCCTCCTTTCGGAGTAATAGGTTACTCAACGCTTTGAGATAATTTGAACGTAGACGGTAGCACTGCGGGGCGCTAGCATTAACAGTTATAACTGCAACGTATCTCAAGGATTTGTCCTCATTATGACCCGACTGATTCGCCTGCTGCCGCTGGCAGCACTGGTTCTGACCGCCTGTACTGTCACCCAACCAAAAGGCCCGGGCAAAAGCCCTGATTCACCGCAGTGGCGTCAGCACCAGCAGGACGTCCTTAATTTGAAGCAGTACCAGACGCGCGGCGCCTTCGCGTATCTCTCTGACGAACAAAAGGTTTATGCCCGCTTCTTCTGGCAGCAAACGGGGCAGGACAACTATCGCCTGCTGCTGCTGAACCCGCTGGGCAGCACCGAGCTGGAGCTTATCGCCAAACCGGGCGAAGCGCAGATCACCGATAACAAAGGCCAGCACTACACGGCGACTGATGCTGAAGAGATGATTGGCAAGCTGACCGGGATGCCAATTCCGCTGAACAGCCTGCGCCAGTGGATCCTCGGCCTGCCGGGCGAAGCGACCGACTATACGCTTGACGATCAATACCGTCTGAGCCAGGTCAACTACACCCAGAACGGCAAAACCTGGAAAGTGGTGTACAGCGCCTATGACAGCAAGAGTAAACCTTCGCTGCCATCAAACATGGAGCTGACCCAGGGCAGCCAGCGCATCAAGCTGAAAATGGACAACTGGATCGTTAAATGATGACCCACTGGCCTTCTCCGGCAAAACTGAACCTGTTTTTATACATCACCGGCCAGCGTGCTGACGGCTATCACACTCTGCAGACGCTGTTTCAGTTTATTGACTATGGCGACACGATTGCCATCGAGCCGCGTCAGGATGGGCAGATTTGCCTGCTGACGCCGGTCGACGGCGTGGCGCATGAGGACAACCTGATCGTCCGCGCCGCGCGCCTGCTGATGAAAGCCGCCGCGGAATCGGGCCGTCTGCCGGCGGGAAGCGGTGCGGATATCCGTATCGACAAACGTCTGCCGATGGGCGGCGGGCTTGGTGGCGGCTCGTCAAACGCCGCGACCGTTTTGGTGGCACTTAACCATCTGTGGGGCTGCGGTCTGACAACGGACGAGCTGGCAGCGTTAGGGTTAACGTTGGGCGCAGATGTACCGGTATTTGTGCGCGGCCACGCGGCCTTCGCCGAGGGCGTGGGTGAAATCCTCACGCCGGTTAACCCGCCGGAAAAATGGTATCTGATTGTTCATCCTGGGGTGAGCATTCCGACCCCGGTCATCTTTAAAGATCCTGACCTGAAAAGAAATACCCCGGTACGGTCAATAGAAACGTTATTAAATTGTGAATTCAGCAACGATTGCGAGGATATCGCAAGAAAACGTTTTCGCGAGGTTGATGCGGTGCTTTCCTGGCTGTTAGAATACGCGCCGTCGCGCCTGACCGGTACAGGGGCCTGTGTCTTTGCTGAATTTGACACCGAATCCGCCGCCCGTCAGGTGCTTGAGCAAGCGCCGGATTGGCTGCATGGTTTTGTAGCGCGCGGGATGAACACCTCCCCCCTACAGCAGGCCATTCTGGCGCAGACTGAGTTTCGGTGACAACGTCACCCTGTTCCAGACGTTGCATCGCGCTCTTTAATACACCGCCTGGATAGCCTTCGCTTAGGCCCCGCAGTTTGCGGCGAACGCTATCCACCACTGGACGCATGCCTGAGGTTCTTCTCGTGCCTGATATGAAGCTTTTTGCTGGTAACGCCACCCCGGAACTAGCACAACGTATTGCCAACCGCCTGTACACTTCCCTCGGCGACGCCGCCGTAGGTCGCTTTAGCGACGGCGAAGTCAGCGTACAAATTAACGAAAATGTACGCGGTGGTGATATTTTCATCATCCAGTCCACCTGTGCTCCAACAAACGACAACCTGATGGAACTGGTTGTTATGGTCGACGCTCTGCGTCGCGCTTCCGCAGGCCGTATCACTGCTGTTATCCCTTACTTTGGTTATGCCCGCCAGGACCGTCGCGTCCGTTCCGCGCGTGTGCCAATCACCGCAAAAGTTGTCGCTGACTTCCTGTCCAGCGTCGGCGTTGACCGCGTACTGACGGTCGACCTGCACGCAGAGCAGATCCAGGGCTTCTTCGACGTCCCGGTTGATAACGTATTCGGCAGCCCAATCCTGCTGGAAGACATGCTGCAGCTGAACCTGGACAACCCAATCGTGGTTTCTCCGGACATCGGCGGCGTGGTACGTGCCCGTGCTATCGCTAAGCTGCTGAACGATACCGACATGGCGATCATCGACAAGCGTCGTCCGCGCGCTAACGTTTCTCAGGTGATGCACATCATCGGTGACGTAGCTGGCCGCGACTGCGTGCTGGTTGACGACATGATCGATACCGGCGGTACGCTGTGTAAAGCCGCTGAAGCGCTGAAAGAGCGCGGTGCCAAACGCGTGTTCGCTTACGCGACCCACCCGATCTTCTCCGGTAATGCCGTGAACAACCTGCGCAACTCCGTCATTGACGAAGTTGTGGTATGCGATACCATCCCACTGAGCGACGAGATCAAGGCACTGCCAAACGTGCGTACCCTGACCCTGTCCGGGATGCTGGCCGAAGCGATTCGTCGTATCAGCAACGAAGAATCCATCTCTGCAATGTTCGAACACTAATCGAACACGGCCAAAAAACCCGCTGCGGCGGGTTTTTTTGTCTCTGGGTTTTATTTGTATGATTAATGCCTCCTTCACCTGCCATTCATATGACAGATGATGCGCACACGGATGATAGATAATTGTGAAAAACGTAGCCTCCTCACATGTTCTGCCCTTTCGCGCCCTCATCGACGCCTGCTGGAAAGAGAAGTACACCTCGTCACGCTTTATCCGTGACCTGATTGCCGGGATCACCGTCGGAATTATTGCCATCCCGCTGGCGATGGCGCTGGCGATTGGCAGCGGCGTTGCGCCACAGTACGGTCTGTATACCTCGGCCGTTGCCGGGATTGTTATTGCCCTGACGGGCGGCTCGCGCTTCAGCGTCTCCGGCCCGACCGCCGCCTTTGTGGTGATCCTCTACCCGGTTTCACAACAGTTTGGTCTGGCAGGCCTGCTGGTTGCCACCCTGATGTCCGGCGTCTTTTTGATTCTGTTCGGTCTGGCCCGTTTTGGTCGCCTGATTGAATACATTCCCCTTTCCGTGACGCTGGGGTTCACCTCGGGGATTGGGATCACCATCGGAACCATGCAGATTAAGGATTTCCTCGGTCTGCAAATGACCCATGTTCCGGAGCACTATTTACAGAAAGTGGGGGCGCTGTTTATGGCGCTGCCGACGGCCAACCTGGGCGACGCCGCCATCGGAATAGTCACCCTGGGGACGCTTATCGTCTGGCCTCGCCTCGGTATTCGCCTGCCGGGCCATCTGCCCGCCCTGCTGCTGGGCTGCGCGGTGATGGCCATCGTTAATATGTTCGGCGGTCATGTCGCGACTATCGGCTCGCAGTTCCACTATGTTCTGGCGGACGGTTCGCAGGGTAACGGCATTCCGCAGCTGCTGCCGCAGCTGGTGCTGCCGTGGGACATGCCTGGTTCGAGCTTCACCCTGAGCTGGGATTCCCTTCGCGCCCTGCTGCCCGCCGCGTTCTCTATGGCGATGCTGGGAGCGATTGAATCCCTGCTGTGCGCCGTGGTGCTCGACGGCATGACCGGCACCAAGCACAAAGCCAACAGCGAACTGGTCGGTCAGGGCTTAGGCAACCTCATCGCACCGTTCTTTGGCGGTATTACCGCCACGGCAGCCATCGCCCGTTCTGCGGCCAACGTGCGCGCAGGTGCGACCTCCCCCGTTTCAGCGGTTATCCACTCCGTGCTGGTGATTCTGGCGCTGCTGATCCTTGCCCCGCTGCTCTCCTGGCTGCCGCTTTCCGCCATGGCCGCCCTGCTGCTGATGGTGGCCTGGAACATGAGCGAGGCGCATAAGGTGGTGAATCTGCTGCGCCGTGCGCCGAAAGACGACATCATCGTGATGCTGATCTGCATGTCGCTGACCGTGCTGTTCGATATGGTTATCGCCATCAGCGTTGGGATCGTGCTCGCGTCCCTGCTATTTATGCGCCGCATCGCGCAGATGACGCGTCTCTCTCCGGTTAACGTGGAGGTGCCTGAGGATGTGCTGGTGCTGCGCGTGATTGGCCCGCTATTCTTTGCCGCGGCGGAAGGATTGTTCAGCGATCTGGAGTCCCGCATCGCGGGGAAACGGGTTGTGGTGCTGAAGTGGGATGCCGTCCCGGTACTGGATGCCGGCGGTCTGGATGCCTTCCAGCGCTTTGTTGCACGTCTGCCGGAAGGCTGCGAGCTGCGGGTCAGCAACCTGGAATTCCAGCCCCTGCGCACCATGGCGCGTGCGGGCGTGCAGCCGATCCCTGGCCGCCTTGCCTTTTACCCTAACCGCGAAGCCGCATTAGCGGATCTGTGAGTTACCCGATGCAGATAAACGTCTCTGCATCATCACCCCGATCGCCTGCTGGAGCCATGCAAGCACGGCAGGCGTCATCCAGGTTCCTTTCATCAGATGCGGCTCCTGCTGCATAGCCGTACGAAACTTTTGCTGGGTCTCGGGGTTGGTGCCTGCGTAGGACTGGAACAATGCCAGCCAGTTTTCAGCCAGCTTTTGCGCCTCCTTCGAGTCAGGAGCGATATTGTCCCGCTGCGCCTGATGCAGTTTCGCCACCAGCGGCGGCCACTCCATCATGCGGTCAAAGTAATGCGCCCGGGTAAAAGCCATCTCTTCGGCAGTGAGATACTTCTCCCATATGCTGAGCTTAGATTCCGCAAACGCCCGCGTGATGTAATCTGTCATCTCCGGGGTGATGCCGGTCTGCGCCTGCATCTGTGGCTCTACGCTGTGCATCTCGTTCAGCCGGGTGAGAAACTCCGGCTTGCCCGCCGTGTCCTGTTCAAGACGTTCCATCCAGCGCGTCGCCAGATCCATCGCCCGCGTGTCAGTAACGGGTATATCCTGTTCCAGCAGCGCGTTAGCCTCTGCCACCAGCTCTGACCAGATAGCCGCCAGCGCATCCTTCTGTACCGCAAACGGCAACTGCTGTAACTCTTCTTTGCTAAACCAGCGATCGTACATATTCATTAACTCCAGAGTCTGTAGCCAGGACTCCAGATCCGGCGTCGCATCGTCGGTAAGCCCGGTACGCAGCTCCACCAGCCGGTCGCGCAGCGTGTGTATGCTGCGCAGCTGTTTATCCAGCAGCGTGATTTGCGCATCGAGTAGCTCGGTCAACGACAGCGACTCCTTTTCCAGAAAATCCCTGATTTCAGCAAGTTCCAGCCCCGCTTTTGCCAGCGCCTGGATCATGTGCAGACGCTGGACATCCGCCAGGTTGTAAAGCCGGTAACCTGCCGCGCTTCTGGCAGAAGGCAGCAACAGCCCTGTTTGCTCGTAGTGATGCAATGTCCGCACGGTGATACCGGCTCGTTTCGCCAGCTCACCCACCTGAATCAACATAACTGCTCCTTTTTACTTTGCCAGTGCCACCACTCTGGAGCCTTACGTTACGTGAGGGTCAATATGCTATGCAAAAAAAAA